>LNAC01000166.1:1888240-2000972 GCA_002007465.1 Ailurus styani | reverse complement strand
TTGTTTCATTTTCCCCTCCCTTCCCCTATGATCCTCTGTCTTGTTTCTCAAATTCCTCAAATCAGTGAGATCATGATAATTGGCTGCCTTTTAATTAAACTTTTGTCATAGATTTTTTTTCTAAATAGAGGTTCAGGCGCAAGAAATTTTGTTACATGAAAAGAAAAAAAGAATTTCTACATCATATCGGAAAAGGTTCTAATCACGGAACCACATGCCAAATGCTGCATTTCTCCCCGGTCAGGCACCATTCAGCTAACTGGAGCCCAGGGTCCAGATTCCGCATTTCTGAGCTCAACCTGCTGCAGACTCAGTTCCTTTGAATGGATACTTTTTGAGCCTGCCAAACAGAAGCTTCTGAAATCACAGAAGCTCAAAGCCTAGGACAAAGTTTAAATGCTACTGATGCAACTGTCACCCTTGACCTATTTGCTGGGAGCGTCGATCTGAAGCAATACAATTTAAAAGTTCTATTTTAGCTGACAATAAACAGCAAGGCCCAATTCTGATCTCTGTCCCTCCACAGTGCCGATTATTAGGAGTCCCATCCTTGCATGGCTGGGTGGAGGAGACCACCAAGTTTCATCATATTTCCCACAGTAACAGAAACAGTAGGTCTCCTCTCTTTCCTTGATTCAATCTCTTTATTTCCATAGACTAACTGTAGCGATGACCCCGCAGCACAGTGACCCCCCCCGAAATAAAGGGACACCACGTGAATGCCCTTACATTTCTACATGTGTCGTAACCCAAGAGGCAACTACCAAGTTAACTAATCTTCCAAGTTCTGACAGGACTTCCATATTTGATGACGACAGGGATGGCATCTGGGGCAAAAATGAAATGGATCTTAAACTGAGTTGTGATACGGTGATTCCTACCCAAAAACCTGGGACCTGGAAACAGACAGCCACGGGCTTGCAACCTCCTCTGTAGAGTATCCACAACAAACAGGGCCAAAGATTAAATTGCTTAAACAAAAGATAAGGCAAACATGCCGGTCTCCCCAGCCACCTCCACCAACTAGACCAACATCGTGAGTTTCTGTGTGCCCATAACCATGCTGTGCTTCTGACCCACCAGTGCCTTCAATCTGCCCTACTGGGCAGCGGCCATTCATATCCCTGCTTAGCAGGGAAGGACATTAAGCCTCTCAGGTTGTGTCAGCAAACCCAGGTAAAAGGTGTCGCAAAGTTGATGCAAACCAAGATTCCCTGACCCCAAAGCCCACGCATTTTCCACTCCTCTCAGCTGCCTCTCAAGAGAAATACTTCTTTGCCTAGCAGCCCTCACAGCCACAGTGGGTGTGGACACATCTGACTATGGCCCTAGCATTGGAGAATGGGGAGACAGACACCTGGAAGACTTTAAAAAAGTAGTGGCACCAAAAATTCAAACTGCCTCCTTCACTCGAGAGCCCCTGCCAAGTTTTTTCATCAGTATTCCCTCAGCTGGCATAGCCAACAAAGAGATTTCAAAAATCAACTATGAGCAGCTATGTCCCACTTACTCATATTTGTAACCGTCTTTAAAGATTTTATTTATTTATTTGACACAGTGAGAGAGAGATCACAAGTAGGCAGAGAGGCAGAGAGAGAGGAGGAAGAAGACTCCCCGCCGAGCAGAGAGCCCGATATGGGCCTCGATCCCAGGACCCTGAGATCATGACCTGAGCCGAAAGCAGAGGCTTTAACCCACTGAGCCACCCAGGTGCCCTGTAACCGTCTTTAAAAATGGGCACTGAGTTGACAGATGCCATGTCAACAGGTCTTGAGGTCTCCAGGCGGAAGCTAAGGGAGTGAGGGACTCTGGGGGATGGGCGTGATGCCAGATGGGGCAGCTTACCTATCTCGAGAGCCAGCTTCAGCCCCACGGCACCCACAGGAATGGGGATAAGAGACTGCAAATGCCGGGGGCCGGTGGCAACTGTGCTGTTTGGAAGACTGCTAATCCAACCCTTCCAGCTACCAGCTACAGCTGACTTATCTTCAACAGGACTTTGGAGGTCTCAGAGCTAAACAGTGGGAGGAAGGCCAACTGGGGTTATACGTGACTCCAATAAAGCCATGGATATATTCATTTTGGTTTTTTATGCAGACATTTGTCCCAGCTGAAGAATTATACTGTTGGCATGAATATGAATTAAAAAAATAGAAGCTGAGTTGTGTTCCAAAGGAATTGTATTGACTATACAGGCAGCTAATGACATGGTTTATTTCTCTAGAAGAATCAGCACTCATTTTCAGAGTGACCTTGTAGTTTAAACTCTTTAAATTGAGAACACAATGAACAAGCTCGTCTGCTGAATTCACAAGTAACTAAAACACAGCAGCAAGCAGCCCTAAGCCACTATCTGGATAATTCCTTTGCCTGTTGACATCTGGGTTGATCATTGTTCACCATCTGTCTCCCTAAGCAACTAATATCTGCAAATAGTTCCTTCTATACCGGTGTAAGAGACCCTGACTCAATAGAACCCATATGTCATAGATTATTTGCTTAACCTCTCTCAACACAGAACTTTGGCAAAGAGGTTCTTATTTGCCTCATGGACACCTGGTCAAATGGATTTGTTTCTGAACAAGGTTGGAGGTCACCAAAGACAGCAGGCACCTGGTCACTGGCCAGCCTAGTCCCTTTAATGTACCTAGGCTGCCCTGAAGCTCTACCCTGTTAACTGACACCATGAGAATTTGTGTTGTTGTCTTTGTGGTGTTCAAAGGGCCATAGAGTACTATGACTCCAATCTGTGATCAACTGACTCAAAAATTTTATCTTATAAAGAAAAAAGGAAACCTGAAATCTGGAAAGGTTAAGAAACTTGGCCAAGTTACCAACCTAGGGGATGGCAGAGCTGTTAAAGAAACCAGACTTTGGACTCAAGTCCCAACCTCACTCCTGAACATGAGTTGTACCAAACTTCAGAGCACATCCTAACCACCTGGAGAGCTTGCTAAAGCAGATGGTTGGACCCACCCCCAGAGTTTCCGATTCACTATGTTTGGGGTGACTCTCTCAAATTTGCATTTTAGCAAGCTCCCAGGGAATGCTGACACTCTTGGTCTGAAGCCAAACACTTTAGGAAACACTGATCCAGGGTGTGTGGTAGGGAAGTTCCTCCTCTGACCCCAAAGACACAAAAGATTCCTCTAACAACTCAGAATAAAGCAGTTTGCTCCCGTTTCCCAACCTGTTCTGAGGTAAGTAAAAAGTGAGGTGAAATTGTCTTCTAGAGTGCGTGTTCTAGAAGCAATCCAGCATCAAGGGAGCTGCCCATTCTGCTGAACCATAGTAAAGACGTTTTGGGTTTGAGTCCATCAACAAAGATGAAGAAATGAATCCTTAGGCAAATACAGGAGCCAGTTAGAGGTCCAGGGAAAATCCCCTGGGTGAAGATGGGCCCAGGTGACCAGGCAGGGAAACAAAGGTAGGGGTCAGGGGATGCAGCCAGGAGCGCGGAAGCTCAGACTCAGCCTGGTCTGGCAAGTACAGTCCAGAACATAGGCAAATGGCAATTCGATTGTTCGGCCAAGATCAGAAATGGCAAAAATTAGTTATAGAAGGCCATGCAAGTGTTGACTCACTGAGAGAGAAAGCAAAACCTAGCTGCAGCTGGAAGTGACCTCGTCCGTTTATGGAATCATTCGAGAAGCGTTTATCAGGCATTTCCTGTGTAACACCCCACACGAGGGACTGTGGATGCAGAGTAAGACTGTATTGCCTCTTCTTTCAAGGCACTATTGTTTCCAGACAGAGAACCTGAGTACCAACAAGTCTGACGAATGTCATAAATGTTCGAGAGAGGTAAAAAGTGCTTCCCAGAACAGAAGTCAACTTCTGCCTGGGAAAAACCTCTGTTTTAGGCTTTTCTTGCTTTTATCACTGACCGACCCAGAGTTGGGTTCTCGAACTTCTCATTGTTAATGGCTGTCAGTGACCTCCAAATGCTGGAATCCAACCCAAATGCTCATGACTCTGAGTCTCCCACACCAGCCTGATTCCTTCCCCCACCAAGCCCCATCTCCCAGGCTCTTCCCAACCACTATCTGGACATGGACACCTGGCTCTCAACCCCTGAAACTCAACATGCCCCAAACTAGATTCACTTTCGTTCATATTTCTAGCTGTAATTGTAAATAATTTAATATTTATATAACCTCCCAAGCTAAAGTACTCCAGTCATCCTTGACTCTTCCTTCTCATTCACTTTCCATTCCTAATGGCCCCAGAATCTCTTAATTCTACCTTCATGACTGTCTTTCCTCTGGCTTTTCTCTCCATGACCATGCCCTTCACCAGAACTTTGCTAGGCTCCCAAAGCTCCCTCTTCTCTGAAAACTTCTGCCTCAAGCCTCATCCTCCATACAGAGCCGTCTTTCACACACTAAAAAGCCTCTGGGAGCTTTATTGCCCCCTCAGGCAGTTAGCAGTCTGCAGGAGAATGGACAAGGAGGGGTAGAAGGACACAGCATGGCAGCTCACAGAAACTATCCAGTGTTCACCTGGTGTTTGAGGAACCACAGCAATAAATGAAGATGGAGAAGAGCTAAGTCTTGGCCATCTCTGAATGCCACAAAAGGACATAGGACTTTATTTAGCTGACCATGCAGAGTGAGAGAAAGCTTTTGAAGAGAGATGTGATGTAATCAGAGGGATGCATTAAGAAGATTAGTTTGGCAGGAGCTTATAGAAAAGATTCCATGGAAAATGGATGAGCAGTGATGTTGCTGCAGAGCCATCCAAGTAGGGTTAAACTTGGACTGTCTCTTTGCCCTCTGCCTTTAGATATGCAAATGCTCTCCTTCCATAAATAAGACCTTCAGTTTACTACACTGTTATTTTTATTCACTGCCTTATGTCTTTTCTGTCAGAGATACTCTCTAATCTTCTTAAGTTCTAAAATGGAAAATCACTTTTACCCCTCCATCTTCCTCAATACCCTGTCCCTCTGGTATCCTCCTGCTTAACTCTGTCTGAACAGTGTCCCTTCCTTCTAAACCAGAGACACCACATCAGGCTGATTACTACTGTAACATTGTAGGAAGTTGGTTCTCCATGTGAAGCCCAGCTGGCCTTCTCCCTCAGGGGCTTTACCTGGGTGAATTTGCCAATCCACGTGGGCCAAGCAATGTCCAAAGTCAACTGTGGAAGCTCAGAACCACTGTTTCATCTAAAACCCCAGAGATGGGACTTTTGGTGACCAAGCTCACAAATCCTGCAGTATAAATAAACATTTCAGTGGTGTAGTGATTACCATTACAAACCCAATGGTCACGCGGGTCAGGATGACTAACATGTCTTCTATCTCCATGGGGCGGGGGTGTCTCCAGAGCACTCTTCTTTACGCCAGGGGAAGTCCTGTCCACAGAACTACAAATCTTCCATCCAAACATCCAGCATCACAATTTCCTTCCACGACTAACCAGTCCCAGAATGACCGCCAATCTCTTTCTCCATATATGCCAGTGGACTCCATTAGATTACAGCCATCTGGTGCTGGACTGGGGCTCATTCTGTCTTTTTGCCTGGGTTCTTAACCTCATTGTGGATAAAATTAAATATAGAGGATTACAAGGGAAGTCAATGACATCGAAAGGGTACTTGTGACCAATGGCCAGTGAGCTTTTCCATGGACCTCCTAGTGGCAATGAGTTCACTGACCTCATGAGGCAGAGTGCCCCAGGCTCACTATAATCAAACATCTGAAGGTGAGCCAAGGGATCCCATCACAGTGGGACACAGCAAAATCATATACCTTCAAGTTGCTTATAATCTAGTTACTAAGAAAATATATTTGCCCATTTGATGGGAAGCAGCATCATTATAAAGATTTTCAAAAATTATCAGGAAAGTTTACGTTCTTGCTTCTAAGTAAAACTCAGACTTCTCAGGAAAGCAATGAAGAGTTTGCACAATCTAACTCCTAACTGTGTTTCTGGCTCATCTGCTTAGGGTTATACAATCCATCATCCATACAGTAGACACAGCTCTGCTGTCCATTCTCAGGCCATACTTGATACTCTTCTACTTCTGTCCTTGGATTCACTCTGGTTTCCATGATGCTCTGGTCCCAACAGCTCAGTGTTCAGACCGGCTCCCTTATCCTTAACAAAGTAGGCTTCAAGGGCCCAATAAAATCAGTACTAGCAACAATAAATATAACCAAACACTTATAACTAGGTCTCAATATGTCATGGCTGAAATTCCCGATCCGTGTGTAGCAAATGGAGTGTGGAGGATGTATAGGGTGGTCCCCTCTGCCCTTCGAGTTGCCAGGAAGGGCTTGGGGTCTGGGTTCACTAGGATCATCACCTGCAAATGGAGCAGACTTTTCCATTTACCCTAAGTGCTGTTACAGATCCTATCATTCTTACAGGAGTGGAAAATTTGGAGAAGCACAAGAGTCCAGAATCCTCTTCAATCCAGACTCCATCAGATTTCAGGCTCTGGAATTCCTCCTACCCCTCCTGACCTGCTTTCTCTGTTGTCTCTGTTACTGTTCCATTGTCTCATTCCTGGTCTTAACCTCTCTGTCTAGCCCTTTAAAACGGATGCGTCCATCAAATTCTATGCTCCGTTCCTAATCCTGGATTTCAAATTTCCTCTATTCCATGTGCCACAGAATGCATGCCACTAACTTCTCTTTCTGCCCTGTCCAGTATCCGCCCCTCAAATGCTTCCTTACTTGCATGGGATACAAATCACACACACTGCTCCTTTTCTCCTACCTAGATTGTATTTATCTTTGATGATAAGCTTAAATCTCACTTCTTACAGAAGCTTTCCATGACCCTGAAAGTGACTTCCTCCTTCTCTGAATAATTACCTACTTCATCAACTGTTTCCCATTGAATGGCAAATATATTTTCTTAATAATTAAATTGTAAGCAACGTGGAGAGAGCACCTGGATGGTTCAGTCAGTCAAGCATCTGACTTCAGCTCAGGTTGTGATCTTGGGGTCCTGGGATCGAGCCCCATGTCACGTCCGGTTCCTCACTCAGTGGGCAGTCCGTCTCTCTGCCCCTTCTCCCCACTAATACTGTCTCTCTCTCTCTCTCAAATAAATAAGTAAATAAATAATTAATTAAATAATTAAATTAAAAATTNCTCAGTGGGCAGTCCGTCTCTCTGCCCCTTCTCCCCACTAATACTGTCTCTCTCTCTCTCTCAAATAAATAAGTAAATAAATAATTAATTAAATAATTAAATTAAAAATTAAAAAATAAAACCAGCTCAATTATAAGCAACTTTGAAACATATGCTTCTTGGTATTTCTCATGGTGATGGCTAGCACGCAGCACACATTCAGAAGATGCTCAAAAGTTGCTTGTTTTTTATTCAGCTGATGAACAGAAAATATCCCTGTATTAGTCATATTTCCAAGATTGAAAGATACATAAAAGTCACCGAAATATGGATCCTGAGCCATGGATCCTGGATGATGGTCTAAGCTGATTCTAAAGGTGATGTGGGTTAAGAGATCAAAATCAATGACTAGGGCGCCTGGGNGCACACATTCAGAAGATGCTCAAAAGTTGCTTGTTTTTTATTCAGCTGATGAACAGAAAATATCCCTGTATTAGTCATATTTCCAAGATTGAAAGATACATAAAAGTCACCAAAATATGGATCCTGAGCCACAGATCCTGGATGATGGTCTAAGCTGATTCTAAAGGTGATGTGCGTTAAGAGATCAAAATCAATGACTAAATCTCTTTCAGTTCTAGCTGGTACAATGGACCCAAGCCCCAGGGCAGTCCCTTGGTGAGCTGAGCTAAGCTATCAGGCAATCACAAAGACATGTTTGGAGAAGATCATCTGTTCCGTCCTATCTTTCCATCAGGCCCTACCCTGATTCTTGCTTATCTTTCACAGGATTTGGCCACATAGACCCATCCAAGGGGCCAGCAAACTCAGGCCTGTGTTGCCACACCAGCTGCATGAAAGCTGCGTAGAAAAACAGAGAAACACCAAGAAAACCTGGCAGCTAGATAAGAATGGAATCTCCAGCTGGAATCTCCTCTCCTGTCTATACCTCTCTCCCTCATAAGTAGGGCTGGGTGAACTTTGAGTGGCTCCAGAAACCAGAACTCTAACTTCATCTAATAACTACCTATGGATAAAATCCTTAACAAATGTGTGATTGCTGAGACAGATACGAGCTTGGCCCCAGGCATGGGTGTCTTGACTTTGAATCATCTGAACTACTGACAGAAGATAAATGAAAGCCTCCCAGTTAGAGACAGGGTCAGTTCTCTAACCTGGTGTGGGGCAGTGGTTGCTGCTCTCCATGATACAGTTCCCAAAAATGGCAGCATGCAGGCTAAGAGCTGTGGAAGATTCTCACACTGGGGAGTTCCCAGCTGTTTTTCCCAACACAACTGGGCCCTGAGATTCAACATGAAACGAAAATTACAATTAATAAAAAATAAAATGTGGTCTAATTAACATGTCCTAGCTAATGTTTGCCTTCCCCATGGACATCGAAGGAAGGGAAGACAAAGGAAAAGCCCTTTTTAGGCTTTATTCAGCGATCTCTGAGGAAAGACATGCCAGATCAGGTGGACACAAACATTTTGAGCACAGAAAAGCATGCTCTATGGTGAAGTAACAAAACGTTTCTAGGCTCGTCAGTAATTTGGATAAAATGTTTTCAAAAAAATCAGTCAAGTTCCTTTGCTGTAATTCCTTGCTTACTCAGCAACCATCTGACTATTAATTAAATTGGTATTATGGTCTTAAAATGAGTCTTTTATGATTTGCTTACCTTTAATCAAACTCACGGGGCTTATTCACCTTGAGAGGAGCTAACAGAATTGAATTCTCTACCCCTGCGGAGATCCAGGGCCCAGTACCCTCCCCGCCACTCCTTCCTCCGAGACCTGGTCCAAGTACTTAGCCAGCCAACTCTGCACTCTGGCTAATCAGCTTACTTGCAATAATATTAATAAGCATTTCAGGGTCAACAGATCCCTGGCTGGCAGTTCACAGGAACCCTCAGAAACTAAATGAAGAAAAGAAGAGTTAATCTATTGTACTTCAAAAATACTAATAAATAAGTTTGTTCATTACAAGGGAGAGAGCAGAAGAACCTTTAATTAAGAGCAGGTCCCTCCATTAACCACTGCATCTTCTGTAGTAGGAAGAATAACGTTGTCATCAAATTAGTCTATTTTACATCAGTTAAACATCTACACCAAAGTCCCATGGTTGGAATGTGAGGAAAAATCGTATGTGGTTAAGAAAAGACACATTTGTAACATAAATGTCTCAGTGATGCACCTTTTGTTTTTAGCAATGGATCCTTATTGCTGCTAATATTCACCCAAGAGCACAGTTTCTACAGCAACCACTTAGGACTCCAGGAATGTGGTGACCTTTGACCTTAACCCACCCTCTTGATGGATCCCATGTAATCATCTTTCTAAAAGAGCTTTCACAAACTCAAACAAATACAGGAAAGGCAGCCCCTCTTATCTTAGGGCGCCTGTGTTTACCCCTGTGACCCTCAGTCATCCTCACAGATTGCCTCTCAGGCAGGAAACACTGGATTCTTCTTGTATTTGTCATCGCCACTTGTTCTGACAAGCATTCCTTTGACTGAGAATGCATTTCCACTCCTTTTCTTTTTTTCCCTTCCCCCTTGCTCTTCTCTCACCTAAAAGGCACTGTAAGCTCCTTTTCCTGAACTCTCTTATGCTTGCTTTAGACCATCTCCCTTTGATCTTTAGATCTCTGCCAACATTTTCCTCTTTATATTAAAAATAACCTCTATCTCTGTAAATTTATCGTTGATTCAACAATCAAATGCAGCCTGCTCCTTGTACTCTGCATGACTCCACTCTCCCTCCACCTCCTTGTCTTGTTCAAATTCAAATTTTATTAATGATTTCCAGATCAATGACAGTTCAGAAGGCAAGCAAGTCCAAGTGGCCAAGGTCAAGGCTTGGAGGGCACACTAATGCAGTGAATGACAGAATCAACTATTAAATGGTGCCAATAAGATGGCGTGGGGGAATAGAACTAACAGGATGAGATGGTAAGACATAAATATAAGTTCCCCTATTTAGGTTAAAATTTTGCAAATGATAACCACAATGAGATAGCACCTCATACCTGCTAGAATGATGATCATCAAAAAGAAAAGACATAGCATGAGCCAGAATGTGGAGAAAAGAGAACGCTTGTACACTGTTAGTGGGAATATAAATTGGTTCGGCTACTAGAGGAAATAGTACGGAGGTTTCTCAAAAAATTAAAAATAGAATTACCATATGATCCAGCAATTCCATTTTGGGATACATATCTGAAGGAAATGAAAATCAGATATCAAAAAGATATCTGCATTTCCATGTTCACTGCAGCATTATTCACAATAGCCAACATATAAACACAACATAAGTGCCAGATGACAAATGAATGGATAAATAAGATTGGTATGTAAATATAATGGATTATTATTCAGCCACGAGAAAGAAGGAAATCCTACCATTTGTGACAGCACGGATGGACCTAGAGGGCCTGATGCTAAGCAAAATAAGCCAGACAGAAAAAGACAAACACTACATGGTATTGCTTATATGTGGAATCTAAATTAAAAAGAAAAGAAAAAAAAAAGTCAAACTCAGAAACAGAAGGTAGAAAAGCTGTTGCTAGGGCCAGTCGGTGGGGGAAATAAGAGGTTGAAAAAAGCACCTATTTCAGCTATAAGATGAATAAAGTCTAAGGACCTAATGTAAAACATGGGAACTTTAGCTGATAACAGTATACTATATAACTGAAATTGGCTAAGACAGCAGAACTTACATGTTCTCACACATGGAAAAGATAGAAGGTGCCTGGGTGGCTCAGTGAGTGAATCATCTGACTTTGGCTCAGGTCATGATCTCTCGTCGAGCCCCTCGTCAAACTCCACATGCTGCTCCACGCTCAGCGGAGCAGCTGAGCTTCTCCCTCTGCTTCTCCTTCTTCCTCAGCCCCTCCCCCCAACTAGTGTTCCCTCACTCTCTCTCTCTCTCTTAAATAAATTAAAATCTTCTTTTAAAAAGGTAAATATGTGAGGTGATGAATGTATTAATTAACTAGATGAGGGGAAATCCTTCACAATGTATGCGTATATCAAATCACCACAACGTACACTTTAAATATCTTACAATTTGTCAAGTATACCTCCATAAAGCTGAAAAACAAATAAAATAAAATTTATATATGATAAAAGCATAGGACAATGGATAATATATGGGGATTCTAGATCATTGTGACTAACAGGTCACAATGGGTAGCAGTATGATGAGGGGGTGGTCATAGCTACTATGGTACAAATGCTCTCAGGGTGCCCCCCTTGGCAGTGGAGTGCCTTTGCCAAGGGAAATAATGGTCTCAGTGTCCAGTTTGTTGGCCTGATCCCATCTGGCTCCTGTGTCCCCATCAGAGCATCCCATTTGAAGAGAAACAGTGGCCAATGGGTGTATGTCAGAGGGGGAAGTTCTGGGTGATAAGGGTTCCAGAAACTGTCTGAAGAGGAATCATGCAAAGAAGTGAGAATGTCTGGCAAAGCAAAAGACAAAAACAAAAACAAAAATCCCAGCTGTCATTCACTACCTAAATGGCTGTTGGAGCATAAATAACATGAAGGACATTAGGAGAAGGAAAGGAAAAGTGAATTGGGGAAAATCAGAGAGGGAGGTGAACCATGAGAGACTGTGGACTCTGAGAAACAAACTGAGGGTTTTGGAAGGGAGGGGGGTAGGGGGATGGGGGGATGGGTGAGCCTGGTGGTGAGTATTAAGGAGGGCACGTATTGCATGGAGCACTGGGTGTGGTGACTAAACAATGAATCTTGGATCACTGAAAAAATAAAATTAAATAAATAAATAAATAAATAAATAAATGGCTGTTGGAAGACCAGCAATGGCTAACCCAAGTTGCCAAGTGGCCAGATAGGAACACTGATGAGACAAACAAGGGGCATGTGTAAAGAAAAAGCCAAGCTCGAGCCTGAGAGTGCCACTGGAAATGTCACCTAGCCTCAGAGCTGGAGGGAGGCCTAGTGAGCTGTGATGTCTGAGAGGGAGAGCCCACTGTAATGTGTGAATGTGGGCTTAGAGCTGCCATCTTTTCTGATTTTTCAAGAGAAGCCAGAAACACAAATTTTTATGCAACATGTCTCAACTTTTAATTTTAGCAACTATTTCAGAATATTTAAAGCAACATTCCACAGCCCATATGTACCATATCTATGAACTGGTGGCAGCCTGGGATGGCCAGTTCACAATGTCTGCAGTAGACAGTTCTAGGTTTCAACCAAGTAGTGCTGAGATAGAAGATGGACTTGGGATATGAGAAAATTTTCAAATATTTTCATAGTTGGAAAACAGGCCCTCCATCTAAGTTCTGAGCCATGGGAAAAAGTCAAGAGAAAATTGGATGACAATATAAAAAAAGTTAGAGAAAGGGTCTTCTCCTTAGCAGAGACATTGAACCAAGTTGTTATAACTATCCTTGACACCAGAGCAGTGGTTTACAGTTTACAAAAAGCTTTTAAATCATCTCATATTACTAGAAACGTTCTTTGAGGGCGCCTGGGTGGCTCAGTGGGTTAATGCCTCTGCTTTCGGCTCAGGTCATGATCTCAGGGTCCTGGGATCGAGGCCCGCATCGGGCTCCCTGCTCAGCGGGGAGCCTGCTTCCCTCTCTCTCTCTCTGCCTGCCTCTCTGCCTCCTTGTGATCTCTCTCCCTCTGTGAAATAAATAAATAAAATCTTAAAAAAAAAAAAAAAAAAGAAACGTTCTTTGAAGCAAAATATTAGATATTTCCATTTTATGCATAAACTGAGTATCTGAGGTATTCAATAACTCGGAGAAGGTCGTTCTGGAAATGGGGCAGTGGAAGTAGGAATTGGATGATTCAGGTTATCTATCTCCAAACCCAAAACTCTTTCCAGGACTACTTCAGAGCCAGGCTCTAAGGCTCTAAGATTCCATTTCTAGCTATGCTTAGAAATGGATTTGCTCATTGTTACTTTCCTGTGATCACCCCACCCTCCCCAAGTCTCCTGCACATTTCCCTATTCCTGAAATGCTTCCCTGTCCTTCCACTATTCCCTGAGAGCTGTTCTCTTTCATGATCACTTGTCAACTCTCGTTCAGCTTGATTCTGTCAGCTACAGGAATGCTCTGCCAGCCCTCGCCACTCCAGACGCGACCTATCTTTGACATGTATTTGTCCAAGATTGTTGTCTATCTTCTGCATGTCACTGTGAGGACAAACCTGTCTTAATGAATCAAAGCCAAACACACATATGTGTGCATTCATATATCTGAGTTGATACTTGATTGATCAATCACCGAATAGTGATAATTTCTGGGTGTGTAAGTTGGGAGGAGGAAGATGCTGTCAGCCATAACTTCTAGTTCTCAACAGTCCTCTCTACTTCCTTGAAGAAATTTGGATTGTGATTCTTTTTTTAAGATAAGCTGTAAGCTCAATATGGGACCCAAACTCACAACCCCAAGATCAGGAGACATGTGCTCCACCAACTCAGTCAGGTGTCCTGGATTATGATTCTTGAGATTTAAAAACCAGCTGAGTAGGCTTATTTCTGCACATCAACACAGGAGAAGCAGTAAGAATATCTGGCTTTCTGGGCACCTGGGTGTCACAGTCGGTAAAGCAACTGACCCTTGGTTTCAGCTCAGGTCATGATCTCAGGGCCGCAGGACTGAGCCCTGTGTTGGGCTTCCTGCTCAGTGCAGTCTACTTAAGATTCTCTCCCCATCTCCTTTGCCCCTTCTGCTCATGCTCTCTCTCTAAAATAAATAAATAAATACTTTTAAAAAATAAAAAGAATATCTGGTTTTCAGGCTGAATATCTGTATTTGGGGCTCTTTAATGCCAGTTTGAAATATATCATTACTTCTTGGGTTGAGAAGAACCTTGTGTGGGAAGAACACAAAAACCAGTGGAGAAATCGCTGAGTAAGCAAAGCTTCCAGATGGCTTAGTTTGGCTAAAACATAGGCTTTTTAAAATATGAGCATGGTCAAGGATTTCTCCTCTCAATCCCTGGATGTGTATATCAAGTGCACTGATGTTTTCTAATGCACTGTATTTAACCCTGTGAGGCCAGATGTCATGTCATGTGAAATAAATTATTACAACTTGCATCTCACATCTAAGACGAAAGACAAAACATACAGAAAATGAAAAAAAAGAAAGAAGAAAGAAGAAAGAAAGAAAGAAAGAAAGAAAGAAAGAAAGAAAGAAAGAAAGAAAGAAAGAAAGAAAGAAAGAAAACATGCAGAAAAATCTGTAAGGGAGAAGAAAAAAAATCCCAAGAATGCTGCTGCCTCCAGCCAAGCAAGGGGGAAAGTATGTCTGCATGGTTTTGTGGGTTTTGTTTTGGTGATCTCGCAGGCCATTGACCCGTTAGGCATAAGAATATTTCATAGAGCTCATGTTCCTCCGCTCTAATCTCTCTAGGCAAGGTTCATATTTGTGTGAGTTACTTATTCTCTCTTTGTTGACTAAGTCAATAATCGGAATCAGCAGGTTTGGAGTCCGTTGGCAGGGATCAGCGGCGTGGCCCGGGAGAAGGGAGCATAAAAGGCCCAGGCTGGGGGCGGCCGCCTCACAGGCCCGCGCGCTCTTGGCAGGATGGCTTCTCATCGTCTGCTCCTCCTTTGCCTCGCCGGACTGGTACTCATGTCCGAGGCTGGCCCTGCGGTGAGTGTTGGATTCTGGGGAGTCCTTGATTCAGACCCTGAGGTCCACTAGATGAAGTAGAGTGACTTCTTTCAGCTCTGCCAGCCGCCTTTTGTTCCCAGGACAAGGGTACCCCGCGTCGACTGTGACATATCGTTGAGTCAAACTTCAAAATGAGCTGAGGTCTGCAGAGCTCGCTGATGGGGGGCTGGGGCCCTGGGTGCGCCCCGCTGTTGCCCTGGTGCCTGGGGTTTCAGGGCCTGGCTCCTCTGCTCCGTTTCCTCAGATGGGAACTAAAGACACGATCTTCGAGAAGCTACCAATACCAGTTCTCAGAAATGCATCCTTTTATAAAGTTTCTTTCCCTTCAGCTAATCAAAATGTCTTTACTGATTAATATTTGAAAGGCTTGGCGGACAACCTTCTGGTCAAATACCAAATTCTTAAGTCCTCTGGGAGAATTAACTCATACCATTAAATGGGTCATGAAATAGTCTGTCATGATTTTACAACTAATGAGGGGGAATGACTACAGTCACAGTGGACTGAAGTGCTCTCAGGGAGAAACTAGCTCTTGGGTTCTATGGCACATTACATCTTTTCAGTCATTCCACTCAAATAGTGAGGCTTCACAAAGCAATTGTTCTCAGAGGGCCTATTTTCTCCCTTAAAATTCATTAGTCACGTCCCCGGCCGATTGCAGCATATCCAGAGGCAGAAACCAGCCTTGGTTTGGGAGCAATGCTGTCTGTGGGACACCAAGAAGGGGAGCTCACGAACCAGCAGCACTTATATTGCTGGAAATGGAACTGGCATGTACGTCTTGCCTTGTTCCAGATTTCAAACACCATAAAGGATAGATCCTTTCAGGGGCACCTGGGTGGCTCAGTCAGTTAAGGTTCTGCCTTCTACTCAGGTCATGATCCCAGCGTCCTGAGATCAATCCCTGCATCAGGCTCCCTGCTTGGCATGCTCAGCCTGCTTCTCCCTCTGCCCTTCCCCCTGCTCCTGCTCTCTCTCTCTCTCTCTCAAATAAATAAATAAAATCTTAAAATAAGTTAAAAAAAAGAATAGATCCGTTCACTCTGACCAGTTTTGTTGACCTCTCCCTGGCCTTCCCTACGCCCAGGGCTCCGGTGGACCCAAGTGCCCTCTGATGGTCAAAGTCCTAGACGCCGTCCGAGGCAGCCCTGCTGTCAACGTGGCTGTGAAAGTGTTCAAAAAGGCTGCTGACGAGAGCTGGGAGCCCTTCGCCTCCGGGTAAGCCGCCCATAAACCTGGACCTGGGACCTCATTCTAGCTGCTCATGCTCCCGCCCCTGTTAGAGAGAGTGCCTCACAGCATTAGCTGAAGAATCTTTAAGTAGGTTGAGAATGCAAGCAGGGGTCAAGTAGGCAGGATGCCGTCCTCTTGTTTTGCTTGGACAGGAGGGCCCAGAAGGGACAGACGGGAGAGGGAAAAGAAAGAGCCAGCACCTCCTTTCTCTAGTAGGGATCCACAGCCTTCTTGGGTCACAGACCACTTTAAGAAGGTAATGAAAACTGTGGTCTCCATGCCCAGAAAAATCACACACACACACACACACACACACACACACACACACACCCGTATGTATACACAATTTCAGGAGTGTCACAGATTTCCCGGTGTCCTTGCCAAACACTCAAGCTGAGTGTCCTTGGCTTGGAATTTTAGGCAAGATGTGCAATTTGTGTTACTTTATTAATGAAAGGAAAGGAATTGAGAGACAGTCCTGACAAGGCGCACATCTGTAGTTTAACTGGACCCTGCAGACCCCAGCACTTGTCTAACCAGCACGCGTGGAGCACCTAGTCCGTGCCAGGCTGGAGGCTGTGCACTCAGTAACAAAAGGACACAGACAAGAAAGACATAGGCAAAGCCCAGCCACAGTCCAATCACCCAACGTCGGGTGCAAAAGTGACTTCTCACCTCCTGTGGCCACTGCACAATTTTCATAGGGTTTTCCCACCTCCGTTAGCAAGAATTTCAAAGAAAATGCACATTAATAAACCTAAACCAACTCCCTGAATGAATGAGCAGCCAAGAAACCCTCAGCACCATACGATACTCCTAAGTGTTTATGTCTCCAGGAAGGAAAATTTCTGTGGGTTTTAATTGAATCCCAAGAACCACATTACGATTCCTCACTCATCACTGGGAAGACCTTTTTTATTGGTGTGGTTTCAACTAAGTTTTTATTTGTGAACTCATTTGTGTTTATCTAAAATGCCAAGCATAATGTGGAAAGTACTTAAGAGGATATTCTAAGCAAGACATAGAATGAACACCAAATATATTCAGATGTTCATGTGAATCTTCTTTCCTTCTGACAAGACAAAAAAAGAAAGAAAGAAAGAAAGAAAGAAAGAAAGAAAGAAAGAAAGAAAGAAAGAAAGAAAGAAAGAAAGAAATTAAATCTTTTCTTCCTAGGAAAGAAGAAAGGTGGAAAGGCAATGATCAGAGTTAGTAAAGACAACTTCCATTTTTATCTGTCAGTTTTTGAGGTCTAATGGAGGGCCATTTCTAACATCAGCAATGGAGCTGGTACCTAATATGAGACTGACGCGCTGCCAACTGTGCTAAGGAGGCACCTGCTGATACCTAATAGAAATTGAAGTTGCCTAGTTATTTTTTTAAAAGGAGTTGCCTCATATTTGTTGTTAGCAGAGTGTTACCAAAGAGATTAAATATATAAATAATTTCAGATACAGGTTCCTCATTATACTTTGGGGTTCCCCCTGTGTGTTCAAGGGATACCACCTCTGAAAGCCAACCTCACACTGGGAAGGAAAGGAGTAAGACCTTGGTGTCAGGGGGACCGCAGAGTCCAAGAAGCTCCTGGCTACTTCCAAGGGGTAGCTATGAACCTTCACCCAAACACCAACCCTGAATTGCGATGACTGCTTTTGAGATGAAACATTATACCTATACCTGCATATACCTATACAGAAGGTATAGAGTAAGTTTTTGAAACCTTTCTGACAAATTTCCTGTCAGTTAATTTCAGTTAGTAGGATTTCACTTTTCCTTCCCTCTCCCTTTCCTGAGTATGTATGTGTATATATATATATATATATATATACATATATACACACATATATATACACATATATATACATATATATTATATATATGTATATATACATATATACATATATATAATATATATAATATATATGTATATATATGTGTATATATATGTATATATATATATTTCCCCTCACATGCACACACTGCTCATATGTGGTGTGTGTGTGTGTGTGTGTGTGTGTGTGTGTGTGTGTGTGTGTGTGGTATATCACCTTGCCCTGGCATTCATTACCCTTAATGCCTAACTTAACCTGTAATTTTTACCTTCTAGGAAAACCAGTGAATTTGGAGAGCTTCACGGGCTCACAACTGTTGAGAAATTTGTAGAAGGGGTGTACAAGGTGGAATTAGACACCAAGTCGTACTGGCAGTCACTCGGCATTACCCCGTTCCATGAATATGCAGAGGTGAGAGCGTAGAGACACTTGAGTTGCTTTTTAGTATTTTCTTTGTTTTGTCGTTTTTAATCCCAGGTGATGCCCAGTCTGCACATCACATGCCATGGAAATGTCGTAAGGAGAGCACCGAACTCGCTTAGATCCCCTTTCCTATTTCTATAGCCGGAAGCTATAAAACTCTGAAAAGCAAAGTTTATTTCTACGTTTGGTGGAAACTCATTTAGTAACATGACCTGAATGTACATGATGCTCCTTATTATCTTCTTTAATTCTACTGACTAGGAATATTTGCTTGCAGAAGAATTGCTAACATGTTGGATGACCAGCAGCCCTCCAGACCCTACCTAGGGTGTTATGTAATGAAATATAGATGTGTCATTTTACTTCTCTAAAATCTGAAAACAAAAACAAAAAAACAAAACAAAAACCCACTTCATTCCAAAACACATCTGGCTCCCAGAGGTCTGGAGAAGTGATTTGGGGTGATGCATATACAGAGAGCAGATTCAGGATAATAACGGCATCACAATAGATAACGTTTATTAGATAGATAGCATACACCACATGCCAGACTGTTGTCTTTTCTATATTTAACCTACTCAATCCTCCTCCACAGCCCACCGGGGTTGTTATTATCCTCATTTTACAGAGGAAGAATTTGGGGCAGTGGCCAGTGAAATAACTTGCCCAAAGTCACAGGCTAGTAAAGGAAGGAGTAGAAATAATGACCAACAGGGCCCCGGCTGGGATTAACCTCAGGTGTGCCTCAGCTTTCTTCCTCAGGCTAAAAACAATAATAATAAAGCCACGTTTTTAACCCTTGGTTCACACTCTATGTTTTGCGTATGAGGTAGTGGGAACCTCCGAGTTATTCACAGGCCCAATCTCGGCACCTCCTCTTTGCCTATAACACCTTAAGTCATTTAAACCAGATGGCTGTCATGGAAAGAGAATCCAGACATGTTGGTCGGGGTTAAAGGTCAAATGATTGCAACAAAAATAGCTCAGCATGAAAGAGAACCATCGTCTCTGGCTTCGTCAGGGATGCGACTTTCAATTGACATCAAATGGTTCTTTTGGTAGACAGTGTTGTCAGAAAAATCATAGGGGCCTGTCTGACTTCTGGGGCACGCAAGTCATCCAGGGAGTTGGGGCTCCTCATCTACCAAGAAGCTTGCCTTTGGCTGCTCCTCCTCAGTGGGGCAGCAAGACAAAGAGCCTTGTTTAAATGGTGTGGGGCTTAGAGGTGCCTACCACAAAACACTTGCCCCTAGAGTCTCCGCCTCCACCCTAGAACACAGGATCAGGCTCCTTGGAACCCTTGTCTGCCCTGGGCTCAGCCTAATGAGAAGATGCACGGCCATAGCGCCCATGATGTGCTGTTCCCAGTCATTAGATGTTAGCTTCTTTGTCTGCTACTTACTCTCTTAGTATTCACTCAACTAACATTTCGAAAATGAAAACCTACTACACGTCTAACACTTAAATGTTAGAAATTCATTAAGTGAAAACTCACTCCTGCTCTGGGGGTGGAAGGAGAGGGACTGATGTCAGACGTATTAGGTAGGACCACCAGCCCCATGGATACAGGGAGTGAGAGAGAGCAGGTAGGCAAGCACAAGTTCCGGGGCCTCCCCTCTGTGGCTGGTGCTGAGGGTCCAGCCATGAGTTCCTCCCCTGCCCACTTCTCCTCATCAAGACCTCCCAGACAAACGTTGTTTTTCCATATCAGCCTCCTCCTCCCTTGCCAGTGACCCAGGTCGCCCTGTTATTCTTACCGAGAAAGTAGGAAATTTCCTGCGGCACTAATAGTCCTCTTCACTTCATGGGATTTTGAGCACAGGTTATGCCATTTGCAGTTTTGAGGAGGAATCAAGTGCAGCTGGAGGGCAATGTCAATGTCAGAGGGAAGCCGCTTTCCCGAGGTGATTCGAGACACTCGGCCTTTAAGGAATGCTTTTCTCCTTCAGAGATTCTTAGGTGATTCTTACCTCCTCTTGCCCTCATGCTATTTTTATTTTCAGTACGGTTCAATCGGATTTTTTTCCTCCTGTCTCCAAACAACCAAAGCTTCCTTTTGCCATATTAGGAAAAAAGAACACATTTATCTAGGATATGTCCAAAGCTCAACCCAGGGCCTGTATACAAAATAAATAAAATCAAAGACCTCTTCACTGTCCCCCATCTCTCTCTTGAACCAAATTCCTCCCTCTTTGTCTCACTCTGGCATCTAGACTATCACAGTCCCTGAGTCTCAGAAGCTCTACTAAACCTGCCCGACCCTGGGGCAAAGAATAAAATAAATAAATTAAATAAATAAATAAATAAATAAACAAACCTGCCCGAAGTACGTGACTAACTGGAACAATGCTTTGGTCAACAATTTGTCCAGTTCGGAAGCTCAAATGAGCTCCAACCCCTGTGTGTCTATTTCAACATTCTCACGTGATCTTCCACACTCCGCTACTGTAACCAGAATCCTACACCACTTTAACTCTGTATCTCATTGTTATACACATAAGCGCATACTTGTTCTTCATGTTAAAAAATGCAAAGGAATAGAAGGAGAAAAATCTCTGGGTTTGGAGACAGAAGCCTTAAATCTTAACCTGAATCTGTCCTGAATAAACTGGACCAAACACTAACTCAGAGGTCTGGTTTGCTTATCTCTAAAATGGAAAGAATATTCCCTGCCAGTTGTACAGTTCTGGGTCGCTGGTCAGTGGTGAGAATGGCAGTCACCGTTCTTCAGTCGTCAGGCCACCGATGACAGTCACTACCTCTCCTCCTCTTTTTTCTAAAACCAAGAAAATGGACAAGAGCATTTAGGCTCTCTGTGATTTCCCTCGGCCAGGCTAGCGTCACCGTGATTTTTAGTGTAAATTTGCAAAAACAAGCAAACAAACAAAAATGAGAGAGAGAGAAAGACCTGATTATACAGGCATACAAAAGAAATCTTGTTCCAAGGGCTGCGCCTGTCTCCCATGGAGTCTTACCGGCATATTTGAATTTTTGCCTTTTGTTCAATCTGTTCCAGAAAAAGAAACCATCAAACAAAATGAATTAACTTGGCACTGGACTTCCAGTGGTCTCCGTCCTGGTGACTCACATTTCTAGGCTCTGATAGAAACGGACCCTGTCTGTGCTCTCTCTTAGGTGGTGTTCACAGCAAACGACTCCGGCTTCCGCCACTACACCATCGCGGCCCTGCTCAGCCCCTACTCCTACTCCACCACAGCCCTCGTCAGCACCCCCAAAGAATGAGGGACCCCTCCTTGGGCGGGTTTGAAGGAGAAAGGACAGGATTTTGTGTAACCAGTAGTATTCCATTTTTATTAAGGCAGTGTTTTCACTTTATAAGCTGTGCTAGAAACTCGGGCAGAGACAATAAAACATTCCCATTAAAGCACTTCTCATTTTATTTGAACTCGTTTTTTTATTCCCCTGTCGTCGTCTTCTCAAACAAACCAGCCACCCCTCAAAAGAATCAAAATTTAGAAAGAAGTCAAGGAACTCAAAAAAAATCTCTGACTGAATTCTGGAGGGAAGTCCCAATTCCCAATGTCTTTTAAGCTAAACAGGTATTCAACATGGTCTGCAGCCATTAAACACACACGTTCTAAAAAAGAGAAAGCTTTCGTGTCCTCTAACCTTCAGTGAATAGCAAAGGCGAATTCTGAGGCCCCACTTCTTTATTCTGTGCATTCCCTTTAAGGGCTTCACTGATTTTGAGAGCAGCGCCCAGCTGTACAGGGACAGACCTGCAGTGACTCAAGCTCTCTTACCCGGTTCTGACCAACGGCAGCCCGCAGTCAGCTGACTAGAAGATGTCATCTGAGAACCCTCACACCCCCAGTTCACTTATACTCATCCAAAATTCATGTACTGAGAAACCCTCCATGCCAACTGCTATTTTAGGTGCCCTGAACTTAAAGAATGAGATCTACTGCCTGCATTTCAAGAGCTCACAGACTTTGGAGAAGTTGACGATGTCAACATGATCTCACCGAGACTAGGCTACGAGGCTCAGCGAGGGGAGGAACGAGGGCATAGCAAACAGCCGGGTAAAGTCAGACAAGGACGCGAAATAAGTTTCCCTTCTGAATCTTGGCGGTTTACCAGCTAGAAAAGGGAGGAGTTATTCCAGGTCGAGAGAGCAGAGATTGCAAGGCCCAGACAAAGTGAAACAACGCAGTAAGTTGAGGGAACAGATGGAGACCGAGCATGGTGATGGGTAGGAGGTAGTAGGGCTAGGCTGGGCTGCCATAATGACAATCCCATTCTTCGTGGCTTCACAGAACCACAGGTTATTTTTCACTCACGCCACATCTGGTGAAGGAGTTCTTTGCTGACCCCCAGGGTGGCTTTCCTCCAAATGGTGACACAGGGTCCAGGTTTGTTTATTTTGTGGCTTCAAGGGACACCCAGTCAGCAGACTGGAGGAAGAGAGAAAGTATGGTCTTCATTCCCCCTGTGTTGCAGTGACACATAAGATTCTCACTGACATTTCCCTGGCCAGGATTTGTCGCACAGTCTCACTTAGACACACCAAGCAATATGGTTCCTGGCTGGGAGTCATTTCCCAGGATGATGGCATTCCAGAGAAAAGCACTGATCTGTGTTGGTCAAGAACCATCTCTGTCACAGTGAGGTTAAGGCCAGAGGGAAAGGAGACCGGAGTGAAAACAGGTTTTAGATGCCACCTGCTAGAGCTGCGAATCTATCTTCCAGACAATATGGATCCAAGCTGGGAAACTTGTTACCAGGTGTCCCCTTGTATGACTGAGGCAGAGATAGTTATTTCTGGGGCACAATTTCCAACCAGGTTTCCCCAGGACAAACTGGATCTGACCCAAGGTGTGGGCCTAAACATAACTAAGCAGCCATTCCATTTTCTGCCAAATTCAAATCTAAAATCTTGCCATGCTCTAGCTGGCTGTGTGGAAGGAGGAAGAAATTTGAAGAAAGTGGAGTGTAGGTTTGGACTTTTTAACATGTGTTCATTAAGTTTTGTCCCAATTCCATGTGGTAAAATCAATGCCTCTAATTCTGTTAATGAGGTTAGCAAGTCCTTTTTTCCCCATGTATATCAGGCTAATCCACATCAAATTGCCATTTTTATAGATTAAATGGTCAAATATTGGCAATGTTGTAAGATTCAATCTAACACTTACAATGATTGTATTAGTCACTGACCTGCCTGTTAATAAAATACTACATTTCGATTTAGCCACTATTAAATAGCTATGGATTTTCATAGCCCAAGCAGATTGAAAATATGAATCTGCCATACACACACACACACACACACACACACACACACACATATATATATCTCTGAATTGAATTTAACTTTTTAATGTTCCTGCCTCATTTCTTCTTGGCATCAACAAATTGAATCATGTCCATTGAAATCAACTCAATTTGACTTCCAGTTTAACGTTCAGCCTTCTCCTTCCTTTCTGAATGTCATCTATCTTCTGGAAGCTATGTAGTATCTTGGCATAAAGTGGAATGGGTTGTCTGCTCTCTGCGAGTCCTCTGTCCCTCCTGCCTCCACCGAAATGAGACCTTCTTTCTTGGTTCTTTGTTATGTGTTAGTATCACAGTTAGTAACTCTGCCTCTCATGGCCAGAGTTGAATTGTTTCTCCTAAAAAGATATGTTGAAGTCCTAACACCTAGTACCTGCGAATGTGACCTTATTTGGAAATAGAGTCTGCAGATGTAATTAGTAGAGATGAAGTCATTAGGGTGGGCCTTAAGCCAACACGACTGGTGTCCTTATAAGAGGAAAATTCAGAGACAGACACACAGGGAGAAGGCCATGTGGTGACAGAGGCAGAGAATGGAGTGACAGTGAGCTGTAAGCCAAGGACACCAAGGAAGTCTTCTCCCCTACAAGTTTTGGAAGGACTATGGCCCAGCTGACACCTTGACTTTGGACTTCTACCCTGTTCTGTCTCACAGAAATGTGAGACGACAAATTTCTGTTATTTTAAGCCACCCACTTTACAACCCTGGGTAACTAATACAGTCTCCTATGGTTCTAATATAGCCTCCTAAAATTCTTCCAAATTTTATTCTGGATTTATATTCATTGAAGTACGTCATTCTGAAAGTCAAGACTTATCCTTAATATCTCTTTAGATTTCTTTTTCTCCTTAGTGATGCTACATATCACCTTGTGCTTATTGGCATTGAATCTCTTGTGAACTGTATGTCCACATCACTTACCATATTAGGCAGGGGGTCTGTTTATTCAATATTGATTTATAAAAGCACTGTGTATTTTAAAGATTTTACAGTGTGATTAACATTTAAATCAGCAGTATTTGAAAAGTAGATGTGACAGAAAGAGGAATAATGGTCTAAGTTGTAGGAAACCCACATCGACTGAGATACTTTGATGGAAGTTGGTGGGATAATTGCAAAGAGGAGGGTGGGAACTGGGTTGTCACAAGCAGAGAGATGAAAAATCATCAGGGATAATTGGATGGGTAAGTTCAGGTTATAGAATCACTGAATGCTAGGTTTTAGGAGTCTTTTGGGGACAGGAAAGCTGAGCTCCAGAAAGTTAAGTAATTAGCCCAAAGCCATGCAGAGAGCTCTAGAAAGCACTGAAAGGTAAAGACAGAGATTTGCCACAGTGGTCCCTGGGTTCCTCATTAACTCAGACAGTGAGAAGCTGCTTACCCAAATCCTGAAATAACAATGAATGCTAGTAAGAAAATCCTGCCAGACATCCAAAAAAACAATATGTGCTTCTAACATATCAACATTGGTGGCCTCCCATCAGCCCTATCTCTTTCCCATAAAAATAGCCAAGAGATCAGAGTATCTTAATTAATTCCATTCATGGCCTTTCCCACTAATCAGAAACTTACACACCTCTTACTTCCCTAAAACAAAAAGGATCTTCATCATGTTGTATCAATTTCCCAACAACCTCAGGAATAAGGATGTGGCCAAAGAGCCAAAGATTTCACCCTAGGATGGATAAATTAGAGGAGCAGCACCACGATGATTAACTTTATGTGTCAACTTGGTTAGGCTACAGTACCTAGCTTTTGGTCAAACACCATTGTAGTTGTTGCTGTGAAGGTATTTTTTGACATGATTAACATTTTTTTCTTCCATCTTTATTGGGATATAATTGACATATAACATTGTATAAGTTTAAATGTAAAACATGATTTGATAAACATATATCACGTGAAAAGATTACCACAATAAGGTTAATTAACACATTCATCACTTCACATGGTTACCACTTGTATGTGTGTGTGTGGTGAGAATTTTTAAGATTTACTCTCTTAACGGCTTTCAAGTATATGATACAGTATTATTAACTGGAGTTACCATGCTGTACATCACACTCCCTGAACTTACTCATCTCATAACAGGAAATTTGTATCCTTTCATAACCTTAAATGTGATTAACAAATCAGCAGACTTCGAGTAAAGCAAATTGTCCTCCATAATGTGAGTGAGCCTCATCCAATCAGTTGATGGTCTTACGAAAAAGACTGAGGCCCCCAGAGAAAGAAGGAATTCTGCCTGCAGACTGCCTTTGGACTCAAGACAGCACATCAGCTCTTCTGTGGATCTCTAGCCTGCTGGCCTGCCCTGCAAATTTCAGACTTCCCAGCTCCCACAATCACATGAGCCAATTGTTTAAAGTGAATCGTTTTCTCTCTAAACATACATGTCTATCTAAATATAAATATAATTGAATTTTTGTTTTAGATATAAATTTATATATTTATTTATATTTACATTTCTTTGGAGAACCCTGAGTAATACACGGACTGTACTACCATCCATCCTTTGAAAAACCTGTTTATAGTAATGAGAAGGCCTTATAACATCTGGACCAGGAGAATGACATGATAGAAGTTGAGTTTAAGAAAACAAAGCCTGTGGGGCACCTGGGTGGCTCAGTTAGTTCAACTTCCAACCCTTGATTTTGGTTCTGGTCATGATCTCAGGGTCATGAGGTTGAGCCCCATGTTGGGCTCCACACTCAGTGGAGAGTCTTCTGGAGATTGTCCCTCTCTCTCCACCCCTTCCCCCACTTCTGTGCATGCACTCTCGCTCTCTCGCTCTCTCTCATATCAATAAATAAATCTTTATTTAAAAAAAAAAAGGCAGGGTCCCTGGGTGACTCAGTTGGTTAGTGTCTGCCTTCAGCTTAAGTCATGATCCCAGGGTCCTGGGATTGAGCCTTTGTTGGGCTCTCCACTCAGCAGGCAGTCTGCTTCCCCCTCCGCCTCCACCCTCCCCCTCGACTGCTTGTGATCTCTCTCTCTGGCTCATGGGATCGACTGAAAGCAGAAGCAGGTAAACCAACCCAATTCATCTGCAGAAATGAAGGTTTGAGGTGTGGATTAGTGTGACTTGGATTAGTGTGGTACACATGGAAATTCAGAAAAAGGAATGAATATTAGATTATAAAATATATACATAATGAATGGGTTTCATTTGCCTTGTCCAGAAAAAAACTATGAGGTAGATCAAAAAGTACCCAGTGCCTTAAGGGAGAGCTGAATGAAAATTCCCCTCCGGCCCATGTAGACTCCCTAATATTTGAATCAATCACTTATCTCCATATACAAAAACATAAAATCAATAAAGCAAGCATGCATGTATGTGTGCTTGACGGTAAATGTTTAACAAAGGGCTCTTCAGAGAAAAAAAATCCCAGATTCGTAGTGTTTGCTAATTCCTGTGGTGTAAACCACCGTCAATTTCAAGCCTCCAGCACAGGGTCTCTAAACAATGAGCTGGGAGAAGCCCAGCATGCAGAAGCAGTGGACCTAAGTGACACCAAGAGTTCAGATAAGATGATTAGAAAGGAAGGAGATTGGAGTACTTGTTACTTTTATTTTAATATAATTTAATGCAGTTTTTGATTATCAGCTCATAATATTCCTGAATGTTTAACATAAGGCATTACATGCTAGTTCCAGGACACCAGTGAGTAAATCCTCTGAGTTACAACTCCTTTCAAATGTCACCTGTGAGCCTCTGTGTGTGCGAATGGGTGGAGGGTAAGTATAAACAGCAGGGTCATTTAAAGGCAAGGTATTCATTCTCATAAAATGTCCCTGCCCTTCCTAAAAATAAGAAGAAAAAAAAATACTGCTACACTCTTCACTTAAAGCATAGTCAAATGAACATAATTTGAATGAGACATTTATATGTAACAATCTATTTCAAGATTACCTGTTTCAATAAAGACTTTCCTGGACCATGTATTAAACTTTTAGGATCCAGAGACCACCATTAAAATCAATGGGACATCCTGAGCATTTGAAGCCAGACTTCACAGGTAAAAATTATTAATCTGGTCACATAGAGATGAATTGATTAGTACATTTCCACCACCCCCCCCCCCAATTTAACCTTTCTGATGTTTCAGGACGCTACTCTGCTAAAGCCAGGAGATTCCTCTCTGGGGTAAGACCAGCCACTCAGCACTCTGAGGGGCATAGGAGAAAAGGAATATTTTTCTCATGGTTTCCGATATAAACAGAGACAAGAAAAGGGAAGGTTCACTGCCCGTGGTTGGCGACTGATGCCGCCGGAGGACAAGAAGGGAAGGATCAGAGAGGAGATAACGAATGAATGGAGTCGTGTCAATTTCCACAGTGGGCAGGCGAGAGCCATGGAGATGAGCCCAGTGAGGTGTGTGTTGCTGGAGAGCAAAGACCAGGGCAGGGAGGGCCTCCTGACGGACAGCGGCTGGCTTGGGAGACGCCTTCTGTGCCACCCCAAGTCATCTTCAGTGCAAACGAGCAGAGCAGACTTGTTCCTCTCATCTCGACACCAGGTTTTAAGCAGAGAAGTGGCAGGATTAAATTAGAATGCCAGATTATTGTTTCTTATTTAAGAAAAAAAAAGTCTGTGCCCTGGTGTGTGTGTGTGTGTGTGTGTGTGTTTTAATTCCAGTACAGTTAACATAAAGTGTTACGTGAGTTTCAGGTGCACAACACAGTGATTCAACACCTCCGTAGCTGAGCTCAGTGCTCCTCACAGTAGCTGCACGCTCAGTCCCCTTCGACCATCTCATCCACTCCCCACCCACCTCCCCTCTGGTAGCCATCTGCTTGGTCTCTATAGTTAAGAGTCTGTTTGGGTTTTTTTTTTAATTTAAGATTTTATTTATTTATGAGAGAGAGTGAGCGAGCACAAGCCTTGGGGGAGGGTTTGGGCAGAGGGAGAGGGAGAAACAGCCTCCCCGCTGAGCAGAGAGCCCAATGTTGAGGCTCGATCCCAGATGCTTAATCAACAGAGCCA
This sequence comes from Ailurus styani, assembly GCA_002007465.1. Taxonomy (NCBI): domain Eukaryota; kingdom Metazoa; phylum Chordata; class Mammalia; order Carnivora; family Ailuridae; genus Ailurus; species Ailurus styani. The sequence continues at coordinate 1,972,459 of LNAC01000166.1, read as the reverse complement.
CTCGGGTCCCCAAGAGTCTGGTTTTTTATTTATCTCTTTTTTTGTTTGTTTTTGTTTCGTAAAATCTGCATATGATTAAAATTATATGGTGTTTGTCTTTCTCTCACTTATTTCACTTAGCATAGCCTCTAGGTCCCTCTATATCATTGCAAATGGCAAGACTTCATTCTTCTTTATGGCTGAATAATATTCCATTTGTGGTGTGTATGGAGTGTGTGTGTGTGTGTGTGTGTGTGCGCGCACGCGAGTACCACTTCTTCTTTATTTACTCATCTATGAGCGGACACTTGAACTGCTTCCATAATTTGACTACTGTAAATAATGTTGCAATAAACATAGTTGTGTATATATCTTTTCAAATTAGTGTTTTTGTATTCTTTGGGTAAATACCCAGTAAAGGAATTATTGAATCATGTGGTAATTCTGTTTATAATTTTTTGAGGACCCTCCATATTGTTTTCCACAGTGGCTGCACCAATTTGCATTCCCATCTCCAGTGCATGATGTTTCCTTTTTCTCTACATCCTTACCAACACTTGTTGTTTCTCATGTTTTTTATTTCAGCCAGTGTGACAAGTGTGTGGTGATATCTCGTTATGATTTGGTTTGCATTTCCCTGAGGATGAGTGATGTTGAGCATCTTTTCATGGGTCTCTTGGCCATCTGGATGTCTTCTTTGGAGAAATGTCTGTTCATAACTTCTGCCCATTTTTAAATTACATTATTTGTTTTTTTTTTTTTAAAGATTTTGTTTATTTATTTCACAGAGGGAGAGAGATCACAAGGAGGCAGAGAGGCAGGCAGACAGAGAGAGGGGGAAGCAGGCTCCCCGCTGAGCAGGGAGCCCGATGCGTGCCTCGATCCCAGGACCCTGAGATCATGACCTGAGCCGAAGGCAGAGGCATTAACCCACTGAGCCACCCAGGCGCCCACATTATTTGTTTTTTGAATTGTATATGTTCTTTATATATTTTAGATAATAACCCTTTAGAGGATCTGTCATTTGTAAATATCTTCTCTCATTCTGTAGGGTGTCTTTTAGTTTTGTTGATTGTTCCCTCTGCTGTGTAGAAACTTTCTACCTTGATATCGTCCCAATAGTTTATTTTTGTTTTTGTTCCCCTTGCCTCAGGAGACATGCCTAGAAAAACGTTGCTATGTATGCCCTGTTGTTTTAACTTCTCATCTTGAACTAGTTTTCACCTCAGAGAAGAAAAGTTGGAAAAATAGTACCTAGAGCTCCTTACCTAAATTCTAATGCTAATGTCTTATGATCATAGTACAATTATCAAAACTGGGAAAACGACAATGATATAAGGCTTGTTCGTGGCATCCAACCCGTAACAGTTTCTTGGTCTTTTCTTGCTGTATTAGATTCCTGGGGCTGCTGTAAAAGATGTACCATAAACCAGGTGGCTTAAAACAACACAAATTTATTGTCTCACAGTCCTGGGAGTGAGAAAGTCCAAAATCAAGACATTGGCAGGGCCCTATTCTTTCTGAAATCTGAGAGATAATATCCTTCCTTGCCTCCTCCTGGCTTCTGGTGACTTGCAGGTAATCTTTAGGGTCTTTGCCTTGCAGCTGTGTGTCTCCAGTCTCTGCCTTCTGCCCAAGTCCACCAGGAGCACTTTGATATAGTCGAACCTCTTGGGTTTATTGTTCTAGCGAGCCAGAGAGAACACACATCATGGCAAACTACAGAGTGTTGGAAAGAACCTATTACAGGATTTGGGCGGCCTTTAATTGGATGAGCTGAGAAAGAGTCTAAGGAAGTGGGACTTCCTGGAGATTGGATGCTGTCTGAAAGTGGGGGCAATTCTATGGGTGTCACAAAGGTTTATCTGCAGGGAGCATAGACCAGAGAAGAGAGAACTGTAATTGGTAATAAAGCAGGAGCAGTGATTCCTTTCAACAGAGGGGAGGTTTGGTGATTTGTGGGTTTCACGGTGATTTTGGTTTTTGTCTTTGTCATGGTCTCAGAGCAACCTTGATGATGTGATGCTCTGTGGTGTTGTCATGTCTAACGGACCCCTGCCCTATGGTGAGCACCAAACTAGCTTGTGATAACACTGAGGCCAGTTCCTCCACGCGTGAGCTACTTGCCTACCCCTCCCCCCTTGACCTCCATGTCTATAGTGGTCTCTAGAGTAGAAAATCAGCAGGTAGCCATGCTGGCTTTGTTGTGGGAATGGGGAGAAGTAGAGGAGTCCCTGAAGTCTCAGGCGCCCATCGTGGCTAGCAGGTTGAGTGGATGAGCCGGCAACCGAGCTCAAGAATATGGGCAGAAGAGCAGATTTATAGCAGAGATGGTGAGTTCAATTTCAACCATGCTGAACTTGAAGTAATCAAGCCACTTTTTAACCTCATACCTTGGGAGCTGGAGTTGTGGGCACACATATAGGCAGAAAACAAAAATCGCCAGTATTATAATAGCTCCTAAAACATTCGGATAGCACCTGTCCAACAGGGACATTTAGAGGATTTATGCCTTAAGTTACATTTTGTCTGCAGAACCAGCGCTTCCTAGGAATTCTGTACCTCACCGAGACCCTCAGCTCGACAGCCATTCTTCCCTTCTACTTCCCAGTCCACGGAACACACCCCTCCCTCAGCCCCCTTCCTTCTTACGGCCTCTCAACATGGAAATAAGCTCCCAGTCAATTCCATTTCCCAGCTCCCCATTGACTGTGGGTTAGAACGGCCCCAGTTAATTTAAAGCCAAGGCAGATGGCAATTCATCTTTGGCAATCAATGCAAATGCCGAAGGTCTGTTCTGGAACCGCCGCAGCTAGCAGGGAGGACCGGCTCCACGCCACCTGCTCCCGTATTGCCGAGCGGTGGTGCTTCCCTCCAGGCTGGGCAGGCACCCGCCTGCTGCCCTTGCCACCAAGGTCACTCCCACCTGCTGCCCTTGCCACCAAGGTCACTCCCACCTGCTGCCCTTGCCACTAAGGTCACTCCCCAGGAGGCCAGAGGCTGTACAACTGGGGGCCAGGCCTGCTGTGGAAAGCACCGGTGGGCTGAGGGAGAGAACCCGGAGGCCAGGCTTCCCCGGGAGAGTGTTTTGGAAAAGACACTGAATGTATTTTGAAGAATCGGCAGAGCAGGGTCCCGCACGTACTCAGTGCGCGGTAAGTGTTTGCTGCAGGAGAAAGTGAACGGCTTGACTCTGAGCGGAAAAACAGTTCAGCTGTGACCTTTTACAAGGGCTCGGGGTTTCACCGGGTATTTCTTCCTCTCCTATGGACACGTGAGATGGGGCACCATGACCTATCAATCTACGAGAAACGGACCCATTTGTCGGGAAACACGGAAAGACTACCAGCTCTTGGAAGCAGCCTAGTTCAAATCCTGAGTGCCAACGTTCTGCATCCTTGAACTCATTTCAAGAACTTAGTCCCTGGGGATGTTTAAAAATGGAAAACAGTCTATTTAAAATGTTCTTCTGCCTAGGGCTGGGGCCAAAAGAACAAAAGGGTCCCTTCATTCAGATTACAACTAAAGGCTCTTACCGAGTGGCTGTTGCTTCAGCAGCTTGAAAGGTAGAGACCCACGGCCATTCCAGGCCAGTCCACAGAGAGGAATTATGGGGTGGGAGCCCCACATGGGGGGGGGTCAGGGCCTGCGCAGGGAGTGAGTCCACACCAAGCTCCATCTCATGAGCCTGAGATCAGGACCTGAGCCGAAATCAAGAGTCAGGGTTCTGCATAAGAATTTGTCTTCTTGGGCGCCAGGGTGGCTCAGTAGGTTAAAGCCTCTGCTTTCGGCTCAGGTCATGATCTCAGGGCCCTGGGATCGAGGCCCATATCCGGCTCTCTGCTCGGCGGGGAGCCTGCTTCCTCCTCTCTCTCTGCCTCTCTGCCTGCCTCTCTGCCTCCTTGTAATCTCTCTCTGTGTGTCAAATAAATAAATAAAATCTTTAAAAAAAAAAAAAAAGAAAGAAAGGTATACGATGAATATTCCAGCATCCATTCCATCCATTCTGCTTCCTTAGAAGAGCAATGGAAATGCCCCAGGAGAAGGGAGTGGGAGCAAGGAGTTTATCTGTCTGAACCCGTCTCATCATCTTTGCCCCGTGTTTAGTTTAGGGGTGCTCAGGGACCTAAGGTGGTCTGATCAGAGGGAAACCCGGGACTTCTCTTTCAGGGTGAGATAAGAATGTGACATCTGCCCTGGAAGAGTGCAGTCTGGGAGGCAACGGTAGCGGTCCTCTGAGGGCGTGATCTTCAGGAGGGAGCCAGTTCCAGAAAGGCGGAAAACAAGGTTTGGTGACAGTTTGGCGCAGCTGAAGCTTTTAATATTTCTTGAATTTTCACTGGCATTAACCAATGGTTTCTTTATTTTTTAAGTGTGTTTGATTCAAGGGCTTTCTTTAAATCAATTTTTCTTTATTATAAAAATGGCTTCTTAAGAATTATATGTACTTTTTAAAAAATCTTTTTAAATAAACTGAATTTTAGAACAATTTTGGATTTGCTGATTTATTTATTTTGCTACTTGTGACCAAGAATGTCTCAAGGGGCGCCTGGGTGGCTCAGTCGGTTAAGTGTTTGCCTTTGGCTCAGGTCATGATCTCAGGGTGCTGGGATGGAGTCTCATGCATGGCTTGCTGCTCAGTGGGGAGTCTGCCTCTCCCTCTCCCCCATCCATCCCCCAACCCCCCCTTGTTCTCTTTCTCTCTCTCTCAAATAATTTTTTTTTTTTTAAGGAATGTCTCTCCCTCTCTGGTTTCCTCTTGTTTCATCTCAAGAAACAAACTGAGGGTTGCTGGAGGGGAGGGGGCTGGGAGTGATGGGGTGGCTGGTGATGGACATTGGGGAGGGTATGTGCTATGGTGAGTGCTGTGAATTTAAGACTGATGAATCACAGACCTGTACCCCTGAAACAAATAATACATTATACGTTAATATAAAAAAAATTTTTAATTAAAAAGAGAGAGTGTTTCAAATGATACAGCTGTAGAAATACCCATCGTCTCTTGGTAAGAGAAAAACGTGTACCAAAAAAGTCGGTAATGGTTCCAAAATAGGCTTTCTCTTTGAAAGACTCAATGCCATGGTTTATTAAGAAAAACGTTAGCAGAGGTTTTTCAAAGACAATTATTTTATTATACTTTTCTCGAAAGGAATTTAATAATGTTCAAAAAACTAAAATCACAGCCACACATAGTCGTACAACAGAATGTGCTTATTGATAGAATGCTATAAACATATTTATATAAAATTGCATCATGATGTAAGATTTTCATGCTTTAATTATGTTATCATGAACAATTTCTCACATTGCCAGATAATCTTTATAATTTCTATTTTTATTTTTTTGAAAAATTTACACCACTTTCATAACGTGATATGCTTAGTCTCAATTTTGGGAACTTGTAGTTAGTGTTACAATGAAAATCTTCATGAAGCCTACAGTTTTTTTGCTTCTGTTGAATTAAGTGAATGACCTAACAATTTTTAGAAGTATCTGACTCTTAGATGACATGGAGCCTTGGGCATCAAGTTGCCTGGGAAGTAGTCTTGGCTTCACCATTACAAGCTGTTTGATCTTGAACAGATTGCATCAGCTTTCTATGCCTTGTTTTTTTTTTTTTTTTCATTTGTAAAATGGGAATAATCACAGCACCACTTTCAAAGGGTTATTTTAAAGACCAATTGTCATAACACATGTAAAAAGGTTTAAAACAATCCACAGAACCTATTAAGTTCTCAAGAACTATGATATATTATTTGGAGTAATCGTGGAGCATGAACATATTAATGTAAAAAATTCTGTAACACTGAAGCCTGGTCAGTTCTGTTTTTTAGAAATGTTTTACTACTTTAGCAGATATATCACTGTATCTCATGATTGCTTGAATTTTTATTCTTTGACTGCAGAGATGAACATTTCTCCTGTATTTATTTATTTATTTTAATACTTGGTGATTTATTATAAAGAGGGAGGGAGAGAGCACAAGCAGGAGGGGCCGAGGGAGGAGGAGACAGAATCCCCAGCAGGCTCAGTGCACAGTGTGGAGCCTGTGACGCAAGGCTGGATCTCATGACTTTGAGATCATGACCTGAGCAGAAATCAAGAGTCAGACGCTTAACCGACTGCACCACCCGGTGCCCCTGTATTTATTTTTGATGTGTGTTATCTATTCCCTTTAATAAACCATTTTTAAAAATATGTCAAGTAGTCTGAAAGTTCTGACTCATTGATTCATTTAGGCATGTGTATTAGTGTATTAATGTATTGTCACTGGAACAAATTACCACAAATTCAGCAGCTTAAAACAACCCACATTTATACTCTAGTACTTGCAGAAGCTAGAAGTCTAAAATCAAGGTGTTGGCAGGGCTGTGTTCTTTTTGGATGCTTGGCCTCAAAGCGTGGTTCTCCTTGCCTTTTTAAGCTTCTAGAGGCCACTTGCATCCTTGGCTCATGGCCCTTTTCTACAAGGACCCTTGTGATTATATTGAGTCACTCAAATAATCCAGGATAAACTCTCCATCTCAAGATCTTTAATTTAACCACACCTGCAAAGTTCCTTGCACAGATTCTGGGAATTAGCACGTGGAGATCTTTAGGGTACGGGGGGTACATTATTCAATCTATGACAGCATACCTGTATTAGTTCCTACACGTGCTTGCGCGCGCGCGCGCGCACACACACACACACACACACACACACACACACACACACACACACGTGTTGAGCGCCTGTGCCGCTGCTGGAGCCAGAGAGATGAATTAAGACACCAAGTCTGTTTTCAGGGAACTCATGTTATTACCAGTGGAGATGGGCATGAAAGAAGAACAGAGAGAAAAAGAGAAGGAAGGAAGGAAGGAAGGAAGGAAGGAAGGAAGGAAGGAAGGAAGGAAGGAAGGAAGGAAGGAGGGGAGGAGGGAAGGAAGGAAGGAATGGAAGGAGGGAAGGGGGGATGGGGGGAGGGAAGAAAGTAGAGAGAGGGAAAGAAAGTCAGCAGAGCCATTGAAAGATTCAAATGCTGCAGCAGCATAACAGAAAAACTTGCCCTGATTGCTGGGGCCTGGAGGTGTCCCAGAAGAAGGGACATCTGAGCTCGTCCTTAGAAGCTGAGTAGTAGTCTACGGCCATACCACCCTGACCACGCCCGATCTTGTCGGATCTTGGAAGCTAAGCAGGGTCGGGCCTGGTTAGTACTTGGATGGGAGAAGTTAAGTAGGAGGCACCAGGCAAGTGAGTAGGAAAAGCCATTCCTGGGGAGGAGACTGAACTGCATAGGGAGAGAGATGTGCAAGAACATTGAACAGGCAGAGAAAGGCAAGCAATTTGGTTTAATTCGAGGCGGGCTATTTCCTATCGAGTAGCAGAGGACGGAAGGCCTATGCTAAGTAGTTAAAGAACCTGTGGGTAAAGGGGAAGCTGGTGTCAAGGTAAAAACAGGCAATGAACTGATCTGACCAGTGCTTTACACCCAGTCTCGTCACCGGGATCGGCTGAATGACGGGAACCTTACTACTGCCCGGCGGAGGAGTGGTAAATTCCATTTATATTTCTTTTTGTTTTAATGGGTACCTAATGCCTAAATAGAAAGTAAAAGAAATGAACTGTATGATCTTAAAGTTCCTTTCTGACCTAAAGTTCTGTGGCTTCATGATCCCTATTCAATTTGTTCTTCCCATAAGACTGGTGATTACAATACTTTAGCTACTAGGCCTAGAGTAAAATTACATTTACTCCCAGGAAATGACTTACAAAAGAAGTTTTTACATAAGTAGCTACTAAAAAGTGTTATTAAAAAATTACTCAATTATTTCCCCCAATGTATACTCTGAAACTTTTGGATAGATTTTATTTCCTTACAAAAGCACGCTATGAAAGCAATACCATAGTCCTCATAACCTGAAAACAGCAAAACCCTTCCGACTGCAGACTCAGAAAAACAATGTTTGTTGTTCTCCCTCCCATTAACTTTAATAAATTATTGGACTTCAAGGTTGAAGTCTAGAGTCGTGATTTAATTTCTAGAAGGTTTTCATAAGGCCTGTAAATTGCTGGGGTTTATAAAATCCCTCATCCTCTCCTTCTTATTCCACTTCCTTAGACCCTCCAATATCCTTTAACCACTTCCACGTTCTGATTTATCTCAAAGGGGCAGCATTTAACTTTTGATCTTTTCCCATTGAATCTCTTGCCTGTGGCTTCTCAGCAGATCCCTACTTTTGCTCCTTCAGGGTGGTTGTGAGGACCAGTAATGAGGTAGGACCTGAAACAGGCTTAGAAAGTACCTGGCCCAGGGGCACCTGGGTGGCTCAGTCGGTTAAGCGTCTGCCTTCAGCTCAGGTCATGATTCCAGGGTCCTGGGACTGAGCCCCACATGGGGCTCCTTGCTCAGCGGGGAACCTGCTTCTTTCTCTCCCCCTGCCTGTAGCTCCTTCTGCTTGTGCTCTCTTTCTCTCTCTGTGTGTCACATAAATAAATAAAATCTTTAAAAAAAGAAAGAAAGCAAGTACCTGGCCCCTCATAAACATGTAGTGTGTGAAATATTATCCACGTGAACTTTGTGGAAACCGAGCACATTATCTCACGAAATAGTCAAAAACTTTTCAAGATAATGGTCCTTTTAAATAGTCTGTCATAATGGAGCACCTGGGTGGCTCAGTTGGTTGAGCGTATGACTCTTGATACTGGTTCAGGTCACAATCTCAGGGTCGTGGGATCGAGCCCTGTGTTGTCGGGCTCCATGCTCAGCGAAGTCTGCTTGGGATTCTCACTCTCCCTCTCCTCTGCCCCTCCCCCCCACCCTCGCACACATACTTTCTGTCTCTCTTTAAAATAAATAAATAAAATCTTTAAAATAAAAAAAACAAATAGTCTGTCATAAGTCTCCAGCATCTTTCTTCGGAAATAATAATTTATGACCCAAAAGGAGAGAGGGAGGGCCATGGACCAAGACAAATTCCACAGGTTCTTCCTGTGCCTGTTTTGGCTTCAAGAAGTGGTTCCCAAACTTCAGTGCCCATCCGCCTGCGCCAAGGTCTCCATCTGTGTGAAAAGTCCTGTGAGTACATCGACTGCAAGGCCACAGTAATGACTTAGGGTTTACTGCCATGGTTTTCAATCTCAGCTGCATTTTCGAGTCACTGGGGAATACTTTGAAGAATACCCATACCCAGGCCCCAAACCAGATCAATTAAATCAGTTCTCTGGAGGCGGTGCCCAAGTGTGATTACAGTTTAAAAAACTCCCCAATTGACTCTGATGTCAGTCAGCTTTGAGACCCACCCACCAGCCGAGAGTATCGTCCATGTAAACAGTTCCCAAACCACAGGAAACCCCTGCCTCAGCTTCCCAGAACTTCCTAGACAGGGACCGAGGTGGGCCAGATACCTGGGGGATTGTTCCAGAATATCCATAGCTCCTGAATTCTAACTCCAGCTGAAGCTGTACTCGAGAGATTCTCATTCTGTTGTCTTGGGAAAAGTTGTTTGGAAAAAAACAAACAAACTGAATCCATGCTCTAAGGGCCGTAACTGGAAAAAGAGTCACTTAGCACGTATTTACTGAACTCGCATTAGGAGTGCCAGGTAAAGGTGAAAAAGAAATGGTTCTTGTCTTCAAAGACATCCCACTCCAGTGGGGCTATTTTTATGTAGGTTTGAATACCCTTGATTATGAAGAGCTTGTCACTCTGATCAAGGTAATCAAACTTGATTTTAATGAGGTCAAAACCCTTTCTAATAGAGAAATGAAGTATCTCAATGGGAGGTTCATTTCAGAAATGCAAACTCAGCCCAGCTAACTTGAATGACAAGGGATTTATTTAAGGATTCACATGTATCCCACAGAACAGAAACGGAGTGGACACACCTGGGCCTCACCAGGGACTGGGTCTAGAAAGCCATCAGGAACTAAAGTAACTACCTTTTTATCTATTTCCGCATTGCATGATTCCCAATAGAAGTCTTCTTCCTTCTCGCTGGAGACCCACTTCTCTGCTCACCTAACCACATGGAAGGAAATCTGGACTTGGTCCCTACCCCCAAATTAACCGCCTCACTCTCTGTGTCCCTTCAAATTTCTGAAAACCTGGTTGGCCTGGTTTGTGTATTGTTGTGCTTTCTCTGGGCAAGTCTCCACCTACCCTTCGTCCAGTGAGCAGAGACCAGCAAAGCTGGGGGGGTGTGGAACTCCCCCTTGGAGGAGGTGGTTAAGACGGGTTTTCTGGGGAAGGACCAGAGTGGGGTCGCTAAACCCACGGATAGGGCCACAAAGAAGAAGTTGTTACCTTTGTCGCGTTCACAATACAAAGTAAATTGTCTACAAGAAAGAAAAATCCATGATAAAGATGGGAAGAATAAAAGTTAGGCCTATAAAACATGTGTACACGATATTAGCGACCCTTACATAATGCAGCCATGATCAAACAAGAATTGTTTTCTTTATACTTGCTAAGGTTAATCATTAGCTAATGAAGAACAACCTCACTAGACAACACTCGTTCTGCTTTGCCCCGACACATTTTTAAATTTATTTCTGTTGAAAATCGATTTTAGGGTTTGCTGTAAATTCAATTTTTTTTGATTTTGTACAAACATTGACACAAGGCCAGTTCCTAACTATATAAAATCACGCGGGCAGAATCAGTCTCACTGCCAACCCCGTGGCCTTCACCCCGCAGCTCCCTCCCCTACACAGACCACCATTTTTATCATCCTGCCCAGTGACTCTTGTAAAAGAGAAGCAAGCACACACATGTATTTCTAGCTCCCCTTCTTTCATTCACAAAAGGCAGCATTTTACATACTTTGTGAACCTTATTTTTCCCCGCATAGGACACTACTGGCGGGGAAACCAGTACAATCAGAACGTAGAATTTAGGCCCCCTCTTTCACGGCTGCAAAGCGCTTCAGTGTGTGGGCTACCGTTCGGTAGGTTTCCTCTGCTCGGCGTCCATCTTTCGCTATTCTGAACAGCACCTCCATGCATCAGTTTGGACACGTTATTTCGTATCTGTAGAAATGTATCTTTAGAACAGATGCCTAAAAGAAGCTTTCCGGGACAAAGGGTAAACGCTTTAGTGATTTCGTTGGATCTGGCTGAACTCCCCTCCGCAGGAGCTGGGACCTTTTGCGTCCCGTGTGTGAGAGCGCTTGGCTCACCACAGCCTCACCAGTCGTCGGTGAGACTTCTGGATTTTTGCCCGTCAGAATTGGCACTTCTGTGTAATTTTCTTGTGCACCTCTCTTACTGTGAGTGGAGGCGATCACCTTTCCACACAGGGCACTTCACCTCTGTGGTAGTAAAATTCTTAACTTCGAGGTCATTGGAGACTCGTATGCAGTTTTTAGAAATGGCGCAGAGATCCCTGTACTCTTTCCCCAGTCCTGCAAGCAGTTACAATGCCATGTCTCAATGACCACACCGACCCGCGGTCAAGATACAGAACAGTTCCTGACCTCTCTTTGTAGGGGACAGTTCTAGGAGTTGAACAAGATGGGCTAAATGCATTCCATTGACTTCTCCCTCTCATCCCCAAACAGCGAACCCATCCCAGAAGACTGAAAGGTGGAGTAAAGGCGGCGAACTCCCCGGGGATGAGGGGACTTGACGAGAAACAACCCAGGTGTGAGTTCTGGGAGTTTTTTTTCTTGTCCTTCAGTATCAGCTAGAGATGTCTGCAGCCCAGAAATGCTGATAGCAGACCACCCCCACCCCCAAACAAAGCCTGTTCTCTGTAGCCCAAGAGCCTAGAAGAGCGCAGACCATCAGGCAGACACCCTTCCAATATATCTATTCTCCAGAAGGCACTCCAGAAAAGCCAGGGCCCTCTCCACCCGCAAGCCACAACCCTGTCCCCTCCACTCCTCACCCCCACCTTCTGCATGGTTCAGGTGATGCTCTCCCTCACAGAGCCTGTGGATGCAACTTTTTGGGAACTCCCCGCTTCTATATGACCCATCCAAGACTTTGTCCATTTTGCTATTGGGCTTCCAAGTAGGTTATAAAATATTTAGAGGCAAAGCTGTGGCCCCTGTGAGAAGTCCTTGGCAAGCATTTCCCTAGCTTGGCTGTGGCCCACTTGGGGGAAGGAATGCCTTATTCACTCTCATTTCCTCAGCACAGCACAGTGCCTGACACAACAGGTGCTTAATCAATGCCCAGACATATTGGGGTTGGAGAGACCAGAAACAAGGCTGCCAGAAGTTGCCAGACAGGTTAAAAGACTGGTTAATTACCCTATGCAAAATGACATTTATACAAGGTCAAGGGATAAGAGAATAATGAAGGGGAAATCTGGTTACCATGGTGACCCTGTTCTACCCGAACAAAAGCACTCACAGGATTTCATAAAGACTCCAGGAAAACAAATCGCCACCACGATTTTTTCCTGATTTTAACAACAGTGGTGGTGGAAGAGAAGAAAGAAGGAAAAACAGGTGAAGAAAGGGAGGAGGGGGAGGGATAACCGTGTAAAATAAAGTCCTTGGAAATCAACTAAATACATTTTTTAAAGTTCCTCAGACGGAAATTATGTTCCACAGGTAAATTAACACCTTCTCTCTGGTATTAAGTCAAACAGGTGTTTCCAGCATCTGCTCTCATTCTTTCTTTACCATCGTAAGGTCTTGTGACATTTACTTCATGGGAAGGATGACTTTCACTTCCCAGGTGTTTTTTTAATTTAATAAAAATTTTGGCAGGAATTTTTCACTATTCTCTTTCTTTTTACACTAATATATAATAATTTTTCAAAAGATTTATCTATTCTCTACCTCTGAAATTAATAATATACTATGTTAATTAAAGTAAAATTTAAAAAATAAGTATTTATTCTTTGAGAGAGAAAGAGTGGTGGGGAGGGCCAGAGAGAGAGGGAGAGAATCTCAAGCAGACCCCCCCGCCCCGAGCACAGAGGCCCAACAATGTGGGACTTGATCTCATGACCCTGAGATCATGAGCTGAGCCGAAATCAAGAGTCGGACACTTAACCAACTGAGCTACCCAGACGCCCCAACATTAATACTCTGAAGCTTAGTAAATACTTTTAAATTGTAAAAATATGTTGAGTAAAAAGATGGGGTTAGCTCCCTATTCAGATAGATTTATAGGTAAATCAAAACATCTTGATGATGGCACTTAATAGTCCTAATTAAAGCACTGATCCTGCTGGATGCAGCTCTGAGTAGGTATGACACATGGAGTCACAGCACAGTAATGTAGAATGCTATGGAGTGTTCTGCCATAACAGATAGCAAACAGTGTTGCCCTGACAGGATGGTTCGTTCATTGAGCGCTCTGCAGGAGGCCGGGGATATAAAACCAAATGGCACTGACCACTGCCCTCAAAGAGCTAACAGTCTTTCAGAGAAAAAGAAAGCACATAAACAAATTTAATAGTCTACAACATGCTTTAATAGTGTAGTACTGTAGGGCAGGAGTGCAAGGGAGGGAGTGGCAAATTTTACTTGGGTCATTCAGAGATGGCTTCCAGAGAAGTTTGAGTCTTTTTTTTTTTTTTCTTTTCTTTTTTCTAAGCAGGCTCCAAACCCAGTGTGGAGCCCAACTCAGGGTTTGAACTCACAGTCCCAAGATCAAGACTGAAGCCAAAATTATGAGTTGGACACCCAACCGAGCCACCCAGATGCCCCAAGAGCTTGAGTGATAAGAGATAGGTAGGAGACCCTCTGGAGGATGAGGGTAGAAAAGGCAGAGGCAAGCAGAAGCCAGATCATTAAGGCTCTGGTCTGAGAAGCAGACCACTGAAAGATTTAAAACAAGGGAGTATTTCAAAAGACACAATTTTGCGTGTCAAGATTGAAGATATATTCAAGGTACCTACTCTTTTTTTTTTTTTTTTTTTTTTTTTTTAAGATTTTACTTATTTATTTGCCAGAGAGAGAGGGAACACAAGCAAGGGGAGTGGAAGAGGGAGAAGCAGGCTTCCCACTGAGCAGAGAGCCCGATGTAGGGCTCGATCCCAGCACCCTGGGATCATGACCTGAGCCAAAATGCACACGCTTAACAACTGAGCCACCCAGACACCTCTGAAAGAAAGATTCAAAACAGAAGACATACCTTTGTAGTAAGACAAGATTGGGAGGATCCAGCAGTTGTTGAAGAAACAAAAGACCCTACAGATTGAAGAGAGACTTCAGAGGTGGAGCTAATGCTGATTGTACGGAGGAGATAAGGGAAGGGTAACTCACAGATTTGGCCTTGAGTTACTAAATGGATGGTAAAACAAGAGGAAAACTAGGTTTTGAAGGTGGATATGATAAATTCAGCTTAGGACATGCTCAGTTTTAAGTTCCTGTGAACAAGCAGGTCGAGATGACCCGTAAGTTGATGATGTGGGTCAGGAGCTAAGAATTCCAAACTGGACATTTGGCTTGAAAGCCTTCTTCTGTACCTACCTGGGGACACCATGAGGATAAAATCCTGCAAGTATATGAGATCATCTGCTGTATGTGGCTATTTACATTAGTCTAAGATTTAACAAAATTAAAAATCCAGTTCCTGGCTCACGCCGGCTGCTTATCAAGTGCTCAACAGCCAAGTGTGGCTAGAGGCTACCATAACTGGAGAGCACAGTCCCAGGACATTGCCAACGCTGGACAGCATTAGTCAGTGGTCCTAGAAACTGAGTTACTGATCAGAGGAGAAGGAAGAAAGAATAGAAAGCAGACGAAGAAGGGTCTTCCAAGGAAACTGGGGAGAAAATAGGTGAAAAAGCCTAGCCCAAAAGCCAAGGTAGGAGAGAAAAAGCAGTAGAAGCCCACATGGTATTTAATCTTTCCAGTCACAATACTGAGAGAAGCTACGTTACTGAATACCTTCCATAAGCAAAGTATCGTAACAAGTGCTTCCCATACTGTCTACGTAAAATCACACAAGCCTCTGAGCAAACAGAGCCTGATTCCCACTTACTGCATTTCTCCTCGTGACTATTACTGCTAAAATTTAATTTTGCATCTTTGCCAGTTTTACTAATTGTTTACATGCATTATCATGTATACATAGGGTAATCACTAACTTCATTTCCTAATAGAATCAAAGAATGCAGTATCCTTTTTAAAATATGATCCAAGATAATTTGCATGAAAGTAAAGCTTGTCATCCTTGCGCTGAAAACAGACTTAATTATAAGCCAAGTTTTTGCTCCCCATGTCAGGCGCTGGGCTCAGTTCCCTGTTAGGGTTAGCTTATTTAAGTTCTTCAGCAATCCTCGGGTAGTTCCTATCATTCTCAACTGTAAGATCAGGAAACTGAAGACCACGGGGGTTTAAAATTTTGCTAAAATGTCACAGTGAACAATGGGGAGGGTCTCTAAATTCAAACTCAGGTCAGTCTGATTCCAGAGTCATTGCTTATAACCACTGCCTTCCACATAGTCCTATTAAAAGTTCACTGTCAATACTCAAGATTCGTTGTAGACAATGACCTCTACATGCTTCTGATGCATAGGATTTACAGCTAAAAAACATTCTGTGCCTTGGGAAAAGCTTGTCCTACAAAGATGCTCAAGTGGCCGAATACTGCCTTAACAAAATATAAAACCAGCATTTGCAGAGGACACAACTGAGCACCTCATTTCGTGTATGTAGGATTTTCAGTTGCCTCCACATCTGTTTTATCCACAGAAGACAATAAATTCCATGAGCGTAGGTAAAGGTCTGACACTTCTTGGAGATCAAAGACTTCAACTGATGGAGTTAGGAGGATGAGATCAGCAACAGAATTCAGGTCCACCAAAATATGTTATAGGAATATGTTGAGAAAAATACAAGTTTTATTTTTATAACCTATATATTTTTCTTTTAATTGTAGTATAATTTTGAGTGATATAGCACTATGTTCTCTGAAGTCACTTAAATTAAGAGCAATAGAGTAATGTGCCCAAGAACAGCCTTCTCTAAATAAAACAATCTGGGTCCAGACTATCTCCACAACCTTAAATCCAGGTGTTTAAGACAGGACAAAAAATACATATATAAGATCATTAAACTGAGTTGGCATGTTTCATCAGAGGACACATTAGTATCATAGGTAGGAACCTGGGCCAGACCAAGCAAACTCAATTTTATGGCTCTGTCTGATTTAAATGACTAAAAGATTATGATTTCACGATTGGCTTTATTTGTGACATACAGTGTCAACATCCCTGTAGCTCATACTATGCATAAAAATTAATAATAACTCATTACATAAATAATTTAAGTTGACAAAAGTCATGATCTCACATTCCGGGCCCAGATACAAATCTAGGCCCTAGATATCTGCCTTAAAGATCTTCAATACTACTTGATACCTAGAAAACAAGAAGGGGACTGAGGACAACACACCAGTTTAGTTTACTCAAGTTGCATAAGCAGAAGAAATGTTAAAAACGACTCCTTAAATATTCTTCTTGGTACAGTAGATTACTAATTGTACTGATGAAAAATACTTAAATATTACTGTGTCTTTTCTGAATTAAAAGCTAGGAGATCACTAAATGTATTTAAACTGCAGCAAAGGCAGATACAGTGGCCACTTTATGTTTCTATTGTCATCCTTGTGCAACCAAGGTACTTGTGAACAGTTAGCCTCAAAATAAGGAAAACAAACACAACAAAAAACCCAGAAACCCCCCCCAAAACCCCTGCTCCTGAGTGAAAATAATTACAGTGTCACACGGAGTCTTTAGAACATTATATTTCATAAAAGACAATGATAAAAAAGTACAAACATTTCCATGAGAAGCAAAAAAAAAAATGAGAGTACAAGAAATTACTAGCATTTATTTCAGTGCATTTATGTAGAAGCCTTTCAGATCTAATAAGTAAAATAATCTTAAGTACACTTCCTCTTTCTGATAAACAACACTACGGTCATTTTAGATCTCTCAATTGGCATACTTGCAAATACAAGGCAACAAATCTAGAGTACTATATTTGTGTGAAAAGTACACAGAGAAATAGAGCAGATATAAGTAGAGGCCAAATAAAATGACACAAAATCTGCTTTCACTTGTAGGAAGCCTCCAAAAGAAGGATAGTATTGTATTGGTTATTTTCCCATTTTGTTTTAAAATGGATATCAATATTTTGGTTGGACAAGGAGTCTAGGCAAGTTTTTAACATGTAATTATGTATTTGCATAATACTGTAAATAAGTTTTCTGATGGAACACCTTTTCACAAAATACAAACAAATTTCAATGTAGATTTAAAAAAATACTCATGTGTACACTTTACCCTCTCTTTTAATCATTCCTTCTCTCTCAAGTTGAAAGGCACTATGTAACTTTCCCAGTTAGTGCCATAGACTTCTTACTAGCTCCACGTCCACATATATGTTTCTTGACTTTGAAACTAAGAAATACAACAGGTAAGTTATCAGAGGATGTCTTTGTAATTTTAGAGAGGTTTCAACTTGCTTGATTTGATTTGCTCAGAAATACAACACTTCTTCTGTTGGCATACCTTGCGTTGCACTTCATACAGAGTCAGCAATCAATACATGTTCCTGAAGAAATCCACCAAACATAACGATAAAAAGAATTCCATTTGCAATGTATTTGTTAACTTTTATGCAACAGATTTAGTTTCATACAATGAAGATAATTGAGCAAAACTCTCTGTCACCCTTCTGGAAACACATAAAAGGCATTCTTTATAGGCAAAAATCAATTTTAGGTATGCACTTAAAAAGCAAAACAAAACAAAAAAAGGGGGGGGGGACAAAAAACAAACTAATGAGATGATTTTCACAGGATGACATACCATATTCAAAACTGAAGAGAGCAAAACAGGGCTCACTCATAAATCAAAAATGGCTGTTAGACTTAATCCAAGAAAATAAGGCAGATACTAGTAGAACTGAGTTCTCCTAAAACTGTAAAATGTATATCAAAATGAGGATTCCAAAATGTGGGCAGCTCCACATTAAAAAGCAAAAAATATGTTTTACGAGTAAGACTCAGAAACAGTCCTAATTTTCCCCACAGTTAAAATATGTAAGTATTAAAAAAATATTTAAGCATTATTGGGTTAATTATGCTCCTATGCCCCTACTATCTTGTTAGTGATCACAAATGTTAACATTCCCAACCAACTTTCATTTCACCAAATTAAAAAAACTGCATTAGCTCTGAGACCAAAATGAACAGATACACAAATTCAGAACAAATTTTTTACTTTTCAGAAGATTTGATTTTTTTGTGATTTTGAGTACCACTAAAAAAAAGGAAGATAAATGTTTTGGAAATATTGCTAGGGAAATAAATATGGAAAATTCTGTTTGCCATCATAAGGGAGAGTGATGAGTTTTTTCAAAGTATAAGAATTTCAATTATGTTATAATTTGGTTTGTGGTCATTTGTATTACTAATATTGCCATAAAAGATGATACTTCAAAATTAAATTTAAACCTGAGATGAATAACCATATTTCTGTTTTAGGTGAACAATCCATGAGGCAAATATCCCAACATCCCTCATAGACAGATTTCTATAGTTCTTCATTGTTTTTGAAGATTCACTTTATAGATACATAATTTTTTGTTTTAAATTTGTGAAAATGTCAAGATGTTTTCTAGAATCTTTGGTTACCTATAGTTGATCATTTTCAAAGTAAGGATATTGTTTGGTTTTGCCATGAAAATTTCATCCAAATTCAAGATCAAGTAATACACTGGATGTCAGGTAGTGAGACCTGTTCTCAGAGAAGTGTCCTAGAACATCAATGCATTTAAATAACTGATTATATATTTTAATATAATTCTATTAAATCATTTCAGTGAGGCAATTTTAAGAATACCAGAAATGTAATTTTTTAAAAGTGAAAAAAAAATAAATAGTTCTAATAAAACTGGCTGACATTAAAGGTTCCCTTCAAAAACCTGAAATTCTATGAGTTTGAAAACTAAACTTAAAATTTGTTTTTATCTACTAAGCATTTATCTTCATAAAAATAGAACATTTAATTTCTTATCTAATATTATAATTCAGTTGTATATTATAAGTACTACTGGGTTTTCCATAGCTCATTCATTTAAAAAAATTGTTTTGCTTTTTTTTAAACGAAAATTGTTTTTTGGCTCTTCTGAACTAGAAATAATAAAAGTGTTGTTCACCATGAATTAAAAAAATACAGTGTACAAACACACATGACCTCAGGAAGATTTTTTGAGGCACAAAATCCCTGACAATTACACCGAAGATACATGAAAGACAGTTAACGTAAAGAGGTCCTTTATAATCATGTTACATCACAACGTTTAAGATTTTCTTGGTAATACTCATGCAATGTGCATAAACAATATGGTTGTGATTTAGCAAAATCTGATGGGATTGCAAGCAAGGAAAAAAACAGCTAATTCTGGTAGGAAGAAAAGTGGTCTAAGTCCTTTCTTCTTACCCTTTAACCCTAGGAAAGCTGCGACTTCTTCCACACGAAAGGCTGAAGGTCTAAAGCTCAAAACTAGTATAACAGTGTACTGTAGTAATTGGCTGTCAATTATTGACAGTTCCTTCATTTCACACAAGGGTTAACCTTTGTTTAGTGACATAAATTTGCATTGTTTTCTTCCATGCAAATAAAAAAATGTCTATAAAAGTTCGATAAAGGCATAACCAATTACATGCAAAACTGCAACACATCTTCTTTTTCAACAATTTGAACACATTAATTTACATCACATATATACAAAACATGTTTAAACAGAAATAAAGCATTCTCTTGAATTAAATTATATATTTTAGTATAAAAATTTTCTCTTTGTAGGGAGCTCTCTTAACTTCCAGATTTCAGCAAGGGCATCGGGTGTCTGCAGCGCTGGCCATGGGGGTCTGTCTCAGAGAAGAGGTTGGGTGACCCTCTCTAATCTCACTCTGTAAACACCGAGGGCTGCTGGCTCTTCCCACCACAGCGGGGCACTGGAACACACTGGCTCACTGACCTCCAGTAAGAGGAGACTCCCAGTTGATGATCCAGCATTGCAAGTCTGTCTTGGCGTGAGAGCTCTTTCCTTCAATAGTCTTCAATGGGAGCTAACTCTGGCATGAGGTTTACAGATATATTTGTATACAACCTATCAACCAGTATTTTTGGCGTATATATTAAATTGTTCAACCCATCGATGTACTGACGCTCTTTTGAATATCTTAGTAATTTATACCTATGGTGTCAGAGAAAAAAATGAAAAGTAAACAGCGACACCTTCAAAAAGAAAAACTGATGACAAATATGCTCAAGGTCATTCTTATAATTAAAGCATTTAAAGCTTTTTCAATTTTTACTTTTCATACATAATGAAAAGTCTTTTAAACTATTCTCTAAATTAGCATTTTTACTAGTTTAAAATGCCTTCTGAAAAAACTATTTTGCACATTTACAACTTAGACATCCTTAAGAAATAAAATGTTTTATGAAATAATACATCTTATGTTAAAGGAAACACTTTTTATATAAATAGTTAACTGGGCTCTTTAATGTAACATAAATACATGTGTGTATCTCCTTGAAACAAGCACAAAAATATTTTACTTCTTTAAGGAAAAATAAAATCAACAGAAAATTCCCTGCATTAGATTTTTTTGAGGATGCAATATTTTTTAACAAGTCTTTCATACATCAAAAAATTTTGAAACCTTGTTACCTGAAGGTAAGCTTACCGTCCTAAAAACTGGACTTCACCTCGATGGTGATGAGGAATGGACTTGTACTTTCCCAAGTCTCCCTCTGGCCTTGTTACATTATATCCAGCATAGTGAACTCTACAATACATGGAAATAAAAATATGAGGGAATGAACTGTGACATAAAAACGGATTACCTGAGTTTAACTTGAAATGCAAAGGAATGCTATCATTAGAGAGTGGTCAATAATTTCAGAAGACACTCTTAATGAAGAAAGGCAGAAACAAAGCAGGATTTAAAAACCTCAAAAATTTTCCATCCCAAAAAATCTTTTCTTGGAATAGCAAAGTGCAATCTAACTAATAGAAAGGAAACTCATACAAATTCTATTATTAAGCAATTTGTACCTCAACATACCTATTCCAAAGGTCATCGTCTTCTCCTCCCCATCCCCAGAAGGCATTAGGAAAACCATTGATCTTTCTAAATTGTTCCACTGTCAGTCCACTTACACCACCAAAAAACTCTTTATATGGAAGACTAAAAAGAAAGCAGAATACAGCATTCTAAAAATGAAATCAAAACAGTTTGCCATCTGAAATCAAGTTTTCAGTCTTTTACGTGCTTTGCAAAATATATTCTTATTTTCCATATAAACAATTGTGCAGATTAAATCATATTCTGGGAAATGTAAAGTACACCAAGAAAGAAAACATTTTCATGGTCTAGCGAAACATCTAAATGTGTTAGGTAAAACACAAAGTAAAACACTTGTGATAAATAAAATTTTTTTTTTTAAAGATTTTATTTATTTATTTCACAGAGGGAGAGAGATCACAAGGAGGCAGAGAGGCAGGCAGAGAGAGAGAGGGGGAAGCAGGCTCCCCGCTGAGCAGGGAGCCCGATGCGGGCCTCGATCCCAGGACCCTGAGATCATGACCTGAGCCGAAAGCAGAGGCCTTAACCCACTGAGCCACCCAGGCGCCCGTGATAAATAAAATTTAATATTCAGTATTGTTACTTTGTAAGACTCACAACCCAGTGTTCCAAAATTGATAAAACTTCCACACCAAAGCAAACTTGATTAAATACATCAATAGTTGTCAATGCAATGTTAGATGCTGTTAAGCTAATAAAGTATTCTAAATTAACTGAACTTAATTATAAATGTGTTATTTATTATGTTGACCAGGATAAATATAAATTAGTAAATACAACTCTAGCATTTAATTTTGAAATGACTAGTTGCCTGTTCCTGTAATAATCACACCTGTTTGGTATAATACCGTAACACTGATGGATATTTACAAGTATATTACCTTTAAAGTACTAATATTTAGATAAGTGACTTTTTGATTAAGATATAATAGACATATAACACTGTATCCATTTCAGGTGTACAATATAATGATTTCACACACGTATATATTGCAAAATGATTACCACAATAAGTCGAGTTAATATCCATCACCACGCACAGTTCTGAAATTCTTTGTTTTCTTGTGATGAGAGCTTTTAGGACCCATTCTCTTAGCAACTTTCAAATACAGAGTAGAGTATCATTAACTCTAATCACCATGCTGTACTTTACATCCCCAGGACTTATTTAACTTACAACTGAACTTTGTACGTTTTAACCCCCTTCAGCCATTCCCCCCCCACCCCTACTCACCACTTCTGGCAACCACCAATCTGTCCTCTGTATCTATGAGTCTGTTTGTTTGTTTTACATTCCACATATAAGTGAGGTCATATAGTATTTGTCTCTGAGAAACGACTACTATATTTTCAAATGTGGGTTTAGCTTCCTTACCTTCCCCTAATTCATACACCAAGGAATTTGTCAAACTAAGTTGTTCACTTAGATATAGATTGGCTTTCTGATCTCAAGGGAGCACCCCTAGACATAGTTCTGAATAAACTCCTGTGGCTCCAAATGTGTTAATGGGAAGCGATACGCCAGGGCCCCTGCAGAGGTCAGGTCAGTCTGGGGGCCGGCAGGGAAAACGCGACCATGCGCTGCATCGAGAAACCGAGCGAAGGGAAATCTGCCTGGGACTATAGCAAAGCTGCCTCAGAAGGAGAGAGAGTAGATCTCATTGCTTTTGTGGGAGGACTCTCATCTCATTCCCTGTGGGAAGAAGGGCTGGTGCCAACTGAGATCCAGTGTGGTCACAGAAGATGGCAGAAGCAGCTCCTGCATGGACTCAATCTTGGCCCCACTGGCCAAAGGCACCCAAGGACAATCTCACTGTCCCCGGAGATAGCACGAGGCTTACAGCTGGGAAGTAAGGGTTCTAGTCATAGCACCGGCTGGGATCCACAGGGCTGATAAGCATCCGTGGCACCGCTGGGTTTCCCACGCCAGTTAGATTATTCTTCCCCAAGCCAGCGGTTTGGGAGACACCTGGATCAGTAGATAGATAGATATAGGGGTGTGTGTGTGTGTGTGTGTGTGTGTGTGTGTGTGTGTGTCTGCGCACATGCGCGCGCGTGTGTATGTGTTTTCATTAACATGTATAAATTGGCAAGCACATCAAGTCCATTTCTTGTTCTGTTTAAGTGCAAACAATTGACTGTACCATATCCAGAATGAAGAAGGATTAGGTAAAAGAAAGGTGTAAGTAAACTAAAGAAGACAGAAAGGTGTAAATAAACTAAAGAAGAAAGAAAGAAAAAAAAGCATTCCTTTCCTGTTCTACTGCTGATTCCCCTGGTGATGTCCTTGAGAATTTTTGCCTCACTCTACCCTGTAGGTCGGGCAGCAGGCGTAACTGTGACGTAGGTAACCTCTCCACTGCTCCAGGCTATTCTGTCTTCTCTCCACTTTCATCAGCCAATGAAAACTGTGATGACTTGCATGCTTCCATGTCAACTTAAGTTACTGTCATAGCTCGGTGCCTGTTTACATTTCAAGGTATGTACAGCCAGACAGCAAGAAAGATCTGCTTCTTATTATTAAAGGCAAGACAAGAACCTATAACTTAGAAAGAAGACACACTGCAGAGAAAGGGCTTCCTCTGCACTAAAACAAGTCACTGGAGAAGGGGAAGCAGAAGAGAGCCGCCATGGGGCACCTGGGTGGCTCAGTCGGTTAAGCGTCTGCCTTCGTCTCAGGTCATGATCCCAGGGTTCTGGGATCGAGCCCCACATGCAGCTCCCTGCTCTGCTGGGAGCCTGCTTCTCCATCTCCTCCCCCCTCATGCTCCCTGTTTGTGCCCTCTGCCACTGTCTCGGTCTCTCTCAAATGAATAAATAAAAATCTTAAAAGAAAAAAAAAAAGAAGGGAGCCACCACGTTCTCCGTGCACCCAGGGTGTGTGGTCTCTTATAGCCCTTGACTCCAACGAACAAGAAAACCAACACGCAGGGATAGAAGGAACGATCCAAGCACCGTCACTGGTAAGTGTGGAACCAGACGTTGAATCTACATTTGCTTGACTTAGAACCCAGGTTCTTTCCCATCAACCCACACGCACACTTCTGTGTGAGGAAGCACCGAGATGGCGGGCCAGCGAGAACCTGTGAGGACCGAGTGGAGTGAAAGATACTCACAGGCTTCTGAGCCCTCAGATCCGGGCACACTGAGAGAGCTCCCGCTCCAATGACACGATTTTGTAAGTATACTGTCTGCTCTCAAGAGAAAGGCATATTACTCACATATACATGTATTTATCCAGCTTTGCTGCAAAATGACGTGGCATTTCTCCACAACCGTAATAGTTTCGGTCATTCTCAGGTAGATGATCCACATCATGGAAGATGACGCAGTCCCAGAAACTGTCTTTCATGGCCTCTTTGAAGCCCACATTGAAGAGCATTGCACGGTTAAAAGGCTGTGTGCCAGTCTTCACAAAGGAAAAGAGAAATGTAGTCAGGCTTTGTTATCTGACTTTTCTCTATGGTTTTCTAACTTGTTGAATTATGGTCAAATAATAATAGTAAATACATCCAAATCAACTAGATAAAATAAAAAAGACGTATGTCAGGATCTTCAAATATACTGTTTAGATTTACTTACTACATCCTTTTGTACTTTGTTTCCATGTAAGAAAACACTATTATCTAGTGCATTTACAGAACATTTCTGTTTTACTTCAAATACATCAGAATATAGATCATTTATGACTGGGAGAAAAAATAAAACCATTAAAAGTAATATAGGTTGGGGCGCCTGGGTGGCTCAGTGGGTTAAAGCCTCTGCCTTCGGCTCAGGTCATGATCTCAGGGTCCTGGGATTGAGCCCTGCATTGGGCTCCCTGCTCAGCGGGGAGCCTGCTTCCCCCTCTCTCTCTGCCTGCCTCTCTGCCTACTTGTGATCTCTCTCTCTGTGTCAAATAAATAAATAAGTAAAATCTTTTAAAAAAAATGGGTTTTTATTAAATGTGGACATAATACTTTATGGTTTATAATCAAAACAAGAAGTTTTATGTCTAACCCATGTTCATCTTCCAAAAGCAGAGCATTTCACCTCCTCTAATAGTTCATTCTGGTACTTCTCTCCATAGTGCAAGGCAAAGAGAGTTCTGACATTTCCCGGCTTCATTAATGTTAGACATTGTCTACTGACTTCCCACCATGGTCACTGAGGATTCACACCACCATACTCACTGCCCCTCCATCCATTTTCCCAATATAGGTATATCATAATTTACATTATTAGGACTGCATAAATATTTCTTGAGTGCAGGGGTGGCTGAGTGGCTTAGTTAGTTGGGCATCTGCCTTTGGCTGGGCCATCATCTCAGGGTCCTGGATTGAGCCATTGGGCTCTCTGCTCAACAAGGAGTCTGCTTCTCCTCTCCCTCTCCCTTTATGTTCTCCGCCCCCCTCTCAAATAAATAAATAAAATCTTTAAATATATATGTATGTATATATATATACACATATATAAATATACATAAATATATTTATTTATTTTTTGAGTGCCAAGTGAATTATGATACTGTTTTTTTTCAAATTGGGATTGATAACCAGCTGCTGTTTTCTTAGTTTTTTAACTATTATTACTCTATACAAAAGCCCCAATAGATATACCTTCTACTTATTAATAATTGATATAATTCAAACACATCAAGTCATCTATCAATTCCTTTTCCACCCCCTCAAGCCCAATGCCAAGTCCCGCTGCCCTGGATTCTTGCTCCAGTCTGGAGGGGGTCTGACCATGGGCACCTCTCATCCTGGACTTCTTCATTCCCTAGCATCACCCCTGTCCCTCCCTGACTTGGCTTTCTCCATTTGCTGAGGCACATCCCTCAGCAGCTTCCTAAGTAAGGGTCCATGGAAAAAAATAATTAAAACAAATATATATATATATATATATATATGTCAATGAATGCTTGAAAATGCCATCAGTCTACCTTCACACCTGATTGACATTTTGGCTGGGTAAAAATTTCTAGGTTAAAAATCATGTTTCCCTAGAATTATTTTTTTAAATTTTATTTATTTGTCAGAGAGAGAGTACACAAGCAGGGGGAGCAGCAGGCAGAGGGATAAGCAGGCTCCCTGCTGAGCAAGGAGCCCAAGCCGGGGCTCCACCCCAGGACCCCGGGATCATGACCTGAACCAAAGGCAGACACTTAACCCACTGAGCCACCCAGGCACTGCTCCTCTAGAATTATAAAGGCCTGGCTCCACAATCTTCTAGCTATTAGCATTACTGAGAAGGTTCCTATGATCCTGATATCTAATCACTGGAAATTCTCCCCACAGAACCTTCTTGATATCTTATCTTTTTAATTTATATTCTAAAATTTCAAAATAACACACTTCACAGTGGATCTAGATTTTATTCACGTGTACATGTGAGTTCCTTCAATCTGAAGACATGCCTTTCCTTCTGAGAAATGTCTTCTATTATTTCTTTGGTCATTTTTCCCCTACTCCCTCCTCAGTTTTTTTGTGCTCTACTTTTCCAGAACTCAGATTAGCGAGTCTATGGCTAATTGTGAGCAGGGAATCATGACACCACCGCACAGACGCCTTCCCTCTGCTCCATGACGTCTCGGCCTCGGCTGGAGGATCCGCTTCCAAGGGGGTTCGCTCACACAGCCGGCAAGATGCTGCTGCCAAGTTGGTTTCCCCTCCGCAGGGCTGCCTGAGTGTCCTCAGGACCTGGCAAGCTGGCTTCCCTGACAGCGAGGGATCCAAGAGACCAAGGAAGCAGCAGTCAGGTCTTTTGGACCTGCCCTCAGAAGTCTCATGCTGCCGTTCTTCCAGGCTGGTGGCCCACGCAAGTCCGCCCACATTCACTGCGGGAAGAGATGACACAGGGGCCTGGCCGCACAGAGGAAAAAATCCTTGAGGGGCATCTCGGAGGTGGTTACCCCCATGACATACCGGTACTGATTCATCTTCTTAATTTCTTATGTTTTGGATCTATTTTAGGAGTTATTTTCTTAAGTTTATCTTCCAGCCATTCTATTCGGTTTTGTTTTAGTTTGGGCATTTTCTTTTACAGTAACATCCTTATTCTGACTACTCTTCCTTTATGATGTCCTATTTTTGCAGATTCATTATCTTTACTCTCTGTGGATATTGATTATGAGGTTTTGTTGTTCTTTTAAGATTTTCTCTGCTTCCTTCATTCGCTACACTCCCTCTTGTGGGATTGGTTTTGCCCCCTCTTGTGCAAGCTTTCTTCAAAATCTGAGAAGCTTGGGCATCCGTGTTTGAGACTGAGGCACTGAAAAGCTGGGGAGAGTCTCCACGAAGCTCCGCGAAGCCTGTGGCGTCCCGCTCTTGACTCAAACACATACACCACACATGCACACACCTGTGCACAAGCAAATCCTTAAACCGAACTAAATATAAAACCAAAAGCCCCATTCCTCTCCCGTGTCCTACATGTTCATAGCCCAGAGAACGGCAACAGCCTCGTTCAAGACACAAACCCCGGCACGGCTGACAGTCCTCCACGGCTCACGGTGTGCATCCGATTCGTCCCAGTAATATCACTTTCCAAGCCAACGGAGCCGGCCAAACCCCAGCACAGCTCACCTCCCCGTCGGCCGCGGCGCGCGAGCCCACACCTCCTCCTGCCTGGATTCCTGCAGCGCCCCGGAGCTGCCCTCGTCTCCACCCTTGCCCCACTCCGTCTGCTCTCACCACAGTCATCTTTTCAAGCCCTTGGTTAGATCACGTCATTGCTCTACTCAAAACCCTCCGGGTGATAATCCAAATCCTCGCCCTGGCCTGTCGGCCCTCCATTATCTGCTTCGCACCGCCTCTCTGACTTCCTCCCTAACGCTGTCCAGATAACCTCTGCAGGAGCAGCCGCACACCTACCTGCCTGGAATCCACACCCCATCACATGACTCAAGGCTGCCCCAACTTCGCCCCCTCCAAGAGGCCTTCCCGGAACACTCTTTATAAAAGAGCACATCTCCCTGCCTTTACTGCTCTCTTTTAGCCCCGAGCACCTCCTGACATATCACAGGTTATTTACTGTCCATCACTCCTCACCAGAACAAGGGGCCTTGCCTTGTGTTCACTGCTGTATCCCCATTGTTGAATGAAGGAAAGGGCTTTACGGAGGTGACAAAGCGATGAGCTGGACTCTTCCTTAGGAAATTTCTAAATACTAGATTAGGCATCTTTCCCCTAGGGCTAATCTGTTTCTCTAACAAAGATACTACTCATGCCCTGCCTCAGCTGGAGGGGTTGGGGGGGATTCATACCTAACTGCTGGCTTCAAAAAACCAGACAGAGAAAAGGCCTGAGGGGTCCCTAGAGTCAGCGTGCAAACTTACTCAACAACCCCTCTGCGTTGAGGCCGCCCCCCGCCCCCCAAGCTGATTGCTTCATAATCAAACTTTTCAACGATCCTGTTACTTTAGTCCTGTAATTCAGTCCACCTGTGACATCTTTCAACTGCAAAGATCCACAGGACTTTGTCCAGCAAATCGACTCAATGCCTGTCCCTCAACGAGCATGTGGGTTTGAACATCTTCTGCTCTATTATGGGAACTGTTAGTGCCCCATCTGCTTCCTGACTTCCAGAAATGTGTTGAAATCTCTCAACCACCACCTCTTTGTCCTTCTGGTTTAAAACTTTTTTTTTTTTTAAGTTTTTTTCTTTCACTCTCATTTTAGGAGTTTGAAAAAGAGAAGTGGTAAATATGTGTTCACTCTTCCATATTTCACTAGGAGTTCTAAGCTGTTCTTCAATTGCTTAGCACTTCTGGGCACCGGTCCAGCAGAAGAATCACTCTTCTACTTCGTGTGTGGTAAAAATGTTACTACCTCAAAACCACCCACTATCAAATACATGGGCCTGAATTAATATTGATCAAGGCTGAGATTCAGACTTAAGAGGTTTATAAAATACGGATCT
Organism: Ailurus styani; assembly: GCA_002007465.1. Classification (NCBI taxonomy): domain Eukaryota; kingdom Metazoa; phylum Chordata; class Mammalia; order Carnivora; family Ailuridae; genus Ailurus; species Ailurus styani. Next base: position 1,943,523 of record LNAC01000166.1, on the reverse strand, counting down.
TAGCTGCTTTGCAAAGGTTGCTTCATCCCCTATACAAAATAATTCAGTGGTGCTGGACTCTCAGAAGAATATGCCTTTAAAACCACAAACAGAGTGCCCTCTTCCGCAGCTCAGCTGGGAGTGTGAAGGACTGTAAAAACACAGACGCAGGGCGCCTGGGTGGCTCAGTGGGTTAAAGCCTCTGCCTTCGGCTCAGGTCATGATCTCAGGGTCCTGGGATCGAGGCCCGCATGGGGCTCTCTGCTCAGCAGGGAGCCTGCTTCCTCCTCTCTCTCTGCCTGCCTCTCTGCCTACTTGTAATCTCTCTCTGTCTGTCAAATAAATAAATAAAATCTTTAAAAAAAAAAAAAAAAAAAAAAACGCAGACGCAGACGTCTCACCTCCCTACACGTTAGGAGCCTGAAGTTTCAAAAAAGGAAACTAACAGTTGGTAAAATTGACCTAGAGGTTTTTTAACTATGGCTATCATGAAAGAAACTAAAAATTTTGATCAGGTAAAAAAAAAAACAATTTTCATAGTATAGGCTGTCACATTAAAAAGTACACATGCACTACATGCATCACTGCACAGGAACAAATCGCCTTAAAAGGGTGATTTACATACTCAGAAGTATAAGTTATAATAAATTTTATTATAATAAATACCAAGTATTTCTAGGGGGGAAAATACAGGCAAAAAGCTAAGAGGAGATCTAGAATAAGCCACAAAGAATCTGGGAAAACATATTATATATAATAATCTTAGGAACAAAGTTTGAATATGTTTCACAAAAAAACAAAAAACAACAAAAAAAACACAAACAAACCCAGAAGCATCTAATAATATAAGCTAGGTTCACTTTCTGTCTACTGATAAGTAAGGAAGTCCATTCTTAGTCAGGTTTAGTGTGAGTAAAAAAGAAGGAATATCAGGATAAAATGAGGTTATCAATGTCAAAACCAAAAATACCCAAATTACAATATATTTGAAACACAAACAAAATGCACCATTAATGATAAAATTCAGCAAGGGCCCTAGTGCTTGGGAGGCGGGGAAGGGGAAACATGAGGAAAGAAATCCAAGACAATCCTTTAAGTATAAAATTAGGTAACGACAGAAGTGGAAAAAACTAAAAGTATGGTAAATATCCTCAAAGGGTTCAAATAAAACTGAAAGAAATTGTAACATATGGAATACTGAGATATGAAAAACATAGAGAAAAAATTAGCTGAAAATATGAAGACTAATTAAAAAAATGTTTCATTTTAATAGGTAAGACACGATGATTAAAAACAACAGGAGCTCATCAACTGATAAATGGATTAACAAAATGTGGTATATGTATCATGCTCGATTCCAAATGAGAATTTACCCAAATATAAAACTAAAGATTCACTTTAAGCTAAACATTTTTAATTCCACCATATTTAAGGGTTTACTAAGTTCCAGTATACTTAGGTACCAATTTGAAAAATATTTTCACCTGGGGTTCCTGGGTGGCTCAGTTGGTTAAGCTCTTGATTTTGGCTCAGGTCATGATCTCCAGGTCGTGAGATCGAGCCTCACATCAGGCTCTGCGCTGAGCAAGGAGCCCACTTGAGAGTCTCTCCCTCTCTCTCTGCCCCTCCCCCCAGTTACACATGTGCTCTCTCTAAAAAAAGAAAATTAAATTAAAAAAAATTTTTTTTAATTAAAAGAAAAAGAAAAGAAAAATATTCTCACCTGTTCAATGACATAAAAGGCAAATTCCAGCCTCTGCTTCTGGAGCATTGGAATCAGATGCAAGAAAAAAATCGGAAGATGTTCATGGCGATTACGGAAAGGAATAAGAACTGCCACCTTTAAAAACAAAATAGTCACATATATAAATAAATAGAGCAGCAAGCCCAGGAGGTAAAGATTAAAACTGATCCTTAAAAATTTCTGAAGGTTTTAAAGTCCCACTTTTGTGGATTTTCTCACCAGAGATCCAACAGCGAGAAAACACAGACATGGTCCTTGCCATTGTGCAACTTAGGGTCTTGTGACCCTGGGGAGGTATAAGTGGGCTCTGAGGGCCACTCCTTAGATTGGGGTCTTTATTCTAACAACACCATGGGAAATCTTGGAAAGATTCATTAAAAGTGGTAAAATCCCATTTGGGGATGGCAAACACTACCATGGAGAGTAAACTGGAAAAAGCCCAAAATAGATTCAGGTTGCTGGTTAGGACATTAATGCAATTAGTCAAGATAAGAGGCAATGGTAGCTAGAACTGAGGGGAGGGTGGAGAAGAGGAGAGGTACACGAATTTTTGAAACATTTAAGAAATAAATTAACAGGACTGGTTTATGGATTGGATAGAAGGAGTCAGGGGAAGGGATGTGTCAAGAGTAAGTTCTAGGTTTTAAAATAGATCATAAATAATAAATTCATGGTTTTTAAATTAAATTTGAAAGAGATTCCAATTGAATATCTACCATCCTACACATGGCTTATCTGGCCTAGAGTTGTATTGGAGAAATATAAGGGATATATCATAGAAGTTTCATAATTATATTATCTTTCATTTAATCAAAATGCACAATTAAATTTTTGATACGTTTTATTTATTTCAGTGGCAGATAATACTGAGTTTAAAATAAAATTGATAATAAAATTAAATTAAAATATTAAGCTTAACAAAAAAAGTAATGTAAGCAGAAAAGAGAAATTTATCCTTTATAAACAGCCAAAGAAATGTTTCTTACATAATCTAAAGAACAAAAGAAAAAACAAATATATGGAAATTAAATGGTTTCTCAATAAATCGTTATTTCTTCTAATAGGAAAAAAATGTATTGGGACTCTGAAAATCAAGACAAAAAAACAACATCTATATAAAATGTGTTCATATAATAAGAATAAATGAATATTTTCATCACTTATTCAAAACCTCTGTTTCCTAGATCCAAACGTTGTCATACAAGCTAAGTTGCCCTACAGTTTAGATTCTGCCCTTGAAAAAGATGAAATGTTTTCTAGACATTACTTTTCTTAGCAATTTCTGAGCCAGGCTGGGTTTACTGTAATTGTGAATTTTCTAACACAAATTGAAATTAAATGTTTTATACAGATTATAAATCCCCAAATCGCTGGATTTTCAAAGAACATAACAGTCAAAATATACTTAATTATAACATCGATGTGTCACTCTACATTCTAATTTTAAAATACAGTCTAAGCTGGTTTTAACAGAAAATCTTGTAGGAACATTAAATCTGGGACTTCCTGAAATTTCACCTATATCAAATAATTTCTACAGCTGAGTGAATAAATGCAAATAATTGAAAGGGCAGAGGTTTGGGACCTAATCCTATTTGTAAAATCAGGACATGACATTAGATATAGTCAACAGAAAACAGTAACCTTTACTTGTGTATTTTACATTACCAGGATCATAAATGAGAGAAAATTTTCAATTATTAAAATAGTTTAATTTAAAAAGCCCAAAAAGATAGTTTAGCAAAACTAAGAACATCTAAACTAGAAACACCACCACTAATTTTCCCTTAATGCTGCTGGGGTTGCAGGAAGGCGTGAGGGCTGGTATGACCCTGCTGCCTTCACGTTCACACTGTTATATATTCGGTATGTGGTAGGAACTCAAGAGGCTCTGGAGCCTCTGCCAGCCCCACTTTGGAGCCCATTCCCATTTGGCTCTCTCATTAGGCATCTCTTGAACTGAGGACCACAAGGCTGCTGGAGCAAAGCTACCCCACATCTAAGAGTCCCGTCTGTCCCCTCAGTGACTGGGGACTTGCTGGTGGGCGCCACTGTGCGTTGCTGGCGCAGCCACACTATTCCCAAATCAATGCAACTCCCAAAGCTAGTAGGGACCCCTAGGTTCACTCTTAGGAGAGCGAACTGCTATGAAAAGTCAAAGGAGAGGAAGGAGTCAGCTGACAAGAACGGACCCCTACCACTGGCCTTATCTGAAGTAAAGAGCGTGATAACTTCTGCAGAAATAAGCATCAGGCGTGCCCTTCCGCATTCTGAATTTGGCCACGAGTTAACCGCTTAGGACATAATATAAATGGGCTATAAAAGCAGTTAAGGAGAATTATAGATATTTAAGGAAAGAAGCTATTAAACGGCTGCCAAGTCCATATTAATTAAATGTAATTACGCTGAGCGATGAGTTGAACATATAAGAATAAACAAAGACAAAGTCATAGTCCCTAATACAGTCGTTTGCTCAACGAAGCATTTAAAATATCAAGAGTTGTTTTTCTTTCTTAATCTTATAAAGAAACTGAGAATATGAGAAACGAAATTACCAGTGTCTAGGCAAATTCAAAATAAGCTAAACTATTCTCTTAAGAGCAAATAAATGTCCATTTTTTAATGAGACAGCTATCAAATATTTTGAATATGCCTAAAGCAAAGTTTTTATTAAAACAAAGCTAAACGGTATCTTAAAAATTCATTTGGCATGTCCCTTCTTATGGCTGCGGAGTGACATTCTCAACAATTTACGATTTATTGTCTAGAATATGAAGATCTCAGTGTTCTGCAATAATCTATTTCAAGGTTTAACAACCTCTGTTTCAGGACATTTCTTGTGAGTACCCTAAGCTGCTGTTTGAGCCACTCTCCTGTTGATGCATCTCCTGTGAAGACACACAACATCTGGTCATTATCTTCTGCAAAATAACACTTCATCTTCATGAATCTCTCCTCACCACCTCTAATTCAAGCAAAATTATCCCATTCAGTTTGTGCTCACTTTAAACCACTAATCTTACTGAATTTATGTACCTATTTTTCTCGCTTGCTTATTTTCTCTTATTCTGACCATGAGGAGATCAGCAAGAAAAGTGTTTACTATGTACATTTTCCCCACCAAGTATTCGTCCTCCTTTCAAACTTTGAGCACACCAGCCGCTACGGTGTCCCTGGGTGACCCGGCTTCCCGCCTGCCTCCAGCAAGGGCGCCCTGGTCTCTGCCACTGCCTAGGACGCAAGGCAGCAGAAGCCGCTGTGCTCTCCTTCTCCGCAGTGTTCTCGGCTCCCTCCTCCTCAGCCTCCCCGCTTCCAGTGTCTCCAGGAGCTCCTCAAACAGGAGGCACTCGATAAAAAAGGCAGGTTCTTGTGCCTTCCCACCAAGAGCATCAGAATGTCTGAGCACTACATTCAGGAATCGTCATTTTTACCGAACACCCTGGGTGCTCCTGTGCAGGTGGCTAAGTCTCATCTCTGAGCCATCGGGGACGAGAAACGGAACCCCGTGCCTCTGAGCAGACACGCGCAGCAGGCAGCTGCCTGGTCCCTTAAGCCTTTGGGGTTTAGACAGAAGGGGTTCAGCTCTCCCCCTGACCCCCAGATGGAAAGGCAAGCTTACAGGTGAACACTTCACTTTTCATGTTCAGAAAAGCATCTCCTTCTACCCCTTCCAACTCCTCTTTTAGAAATAAGCTTGCCTCCCTCCATAAGACCTCCAACATGTGCTGAATTTTCCACTTGAACCTCCAGTGTTCAACGACAAGTGAAAATTGCTGAAATCACCAGATTTAGAAGGGCTCAGTTCCAATTAATTGGCCACCAATGAACTTAGTTGGTATTTTTTTTTAAAAAAGAAAAAGAACATCAAATATTAAGAATCATGTGTAACATAAATCTGGTAATTTTTTTTCTCTCCCTCTCACTCAGCTCTGTTCTAAGATTGGAATGGAACATTAGGAGAATGTAAACAAGTCGGGGGCAGAGAGAGGACAGGGAGAGTCCTTAATTAGTTAAATATGGCAAGTTCAAGTCACCTCTGAATGATGTCCAAATTTCCTCTCCTACCTTTAGCTGCATAGCTCAGAACTGGAAACTGTATTCTGAGAAGGGTTTGCGTCAAGTTGAAATGAGAGCAGCCATTACCATACGGTTCCCTAGTAAAATAAGCTTATTTTTAGATCCTTGAAATAGCTTACTCCTAGGAACTCCACTTTCCAATAGTGTTACCTAGTCATTCACATGGAATTTACGGTCTACTAAAATACTAAAATCTTTAAACAGGAACTACTTCTGTGTGTGATACACCTTTCTTCCAGAAAATGAGAAGAAAACAAACCATAAAATTTAAAATCCAGTGTCTGATATGGACCAATAAAGAAAGAACAGGAATACGTAATTTTTTCAATCCCAAATTCTTTCGCCATACTACGTCGTGCACACCTGAGCAGTGTGCTGTACCCGCACAAACATGTCTGAGGACCAATTCCACGCTACCGCACAGCCATTGTGATTAATTGTGCTTTTTTCTCTCGTTAGCATTCAATATACACACTCATCACCCAAGTAAGAAAAATAATTTATTTGCCCGGGACAGTTTTTAAAAGTAGAATTGTGTAAGTTAGACCCTATTTTATCTACAAGTGTGAGAAAAATCAATCATGAAATATGAAGATTCACTCATTTACAGAATCTGACAACTATAAAATAAATGATCTGCCAAAATTTGTGCCGGAATCCATTTAAGCAGCTTTATGACTTGTTTGAGGCAAAAAAAAAACCAAACATGAATTTAATAATTTGTCACAGGGCATTTATTTCTCTCGTAACCTCAATTCAACAACACTGGGTTTAGGGCTTACCTTAGACAAGATTAATACGCTCTGAGTTAGGCATGCAGGTATAAACAACACACTTCCCCAATACAAAGAGTTCAAGGTCGATTAAGTCAGAGGGCTTTTATCTAAATTGCCTTCTCAGTAGTGATTTTGTGTACGAAAAGACATGTATTTTAGCAAAATACTAATACTGAAAAGAGGAACTGAAAACTCTTCCCAAATTAAGGCTATACCACAATCCTTGAGGATAGGACGTTTGATTTAATCATATGTAGTTTTCACTTGAATTATGTGAATGCTACTTCCCACTCAAACACAACTGCCTTACCGGAATATGCACTCACTAGCCAATTTCACAGTACTGTGAACACCTCTGATTTAAATCACGGTTTTCAATTTATTTTAAGCAGCAGAGGCAGACCCACTCCCTTATAGTTTTTCAAACAAAACATTAATTAGAACTCTGACATGTCAAAAAGATTAAAAGCTTGTGCTCTGCCTTCTGAAATACAGGTAAAGAACCCAAAGTTGTCCTTTTTGTGTCCCACAGGGACCTCGGAGCTGCTGCTTTAAGATTCTGGGACTCTGAGGAACCCTGACGTGAGACCCACCTAGAAATCAGGGTTCCAGGACTTGGTGGGGCTATGCCCTGCAGGGGACAGTAATGATTAGGGATAGCAGCAGAAGGGGGGGGGGGGGGGGGAATCTGTTTTCTTTTTTTTTTTTAATGCTTCAAGACAATTTCTTTTCATTCTTTTTTTTTTTTTTTTTTGGCCCCAGGGAAAAATCTGTTTTCTAAGCCAACGTCAAGTGAGGTATTTATTAGCAAGATCTCCAAGAGACGGCACATGAGCACGTTTTGTAAACACGTAGGTCTGCTTAGAGTCTTCACAAGTAACACTATTAAATCATACTTGAACTGTGAATACCTACACATTAATACAAAACTTCTGAGGTCTTAAGTTTTCAAGACAAAAATATATTTCACTGTATATCCTGAATCAAGCACACTTTTCCTCACTCAGACGCATAGTAACAATTACATTACTTATGAAAAAATTTACCTCACCTTCCATCTGGGTTTACAGTCTTTAGGCCTCCAGTGACCTCCTGGCTCAATATCTAAATCCTTGGAGAAGAGTTGATGAATTTCATCAAAACTGATTTCACTTACATTGACATTGAGGAATCCCCCTAGAAGGTCAAACATGTGAAGAACTGTTTAATATGAAGCAAGACAAACAACAGTCAGTAGGGTGACGGCGTGACTTAGCTGCCAGGACAGTCCGGTGTCTTCCCGTTATCCCCACGTAACTGTTCGTATCACCCCTTCCGGTTTTTGTCTGGACGACACATGACACGAGCACTCCACTCTCTTTGGTAAATCAGCCAAAGAGAAATCAAATTGTTTAAATTTTTTGCTCTGAGTACTACAGTGAATATTTTACTATTATTTGGGAAATGCTGCATGTCATTACAAATCAGCTCATTATTGTAATGTTACAACGTATTCACGTCTTTTAAAACGACTTTTAGTTTCAACATAACCAACAGAGGCAGCACGAGAGCACAGCAGTAAGGGTTGATGAAGCAGTCAGGCAGGAAGCCGCCGAATCCGACCTGCTGTGCACCAGGGCCACTACAGAGCTTCTCTGTCAAAGCAGCAGGTGACACCCGCCCCCCAGCCTGGCGGCACCGGCTCGGTAAAACAGCGCGCGTGAAGGGTCCAGCGCGGCATCAGCCACGAAGGTCCGCACTCGATATACGCTAGCTGTCATCACTCTCCTCTACTTTACTCACATTTCTTGAGAGAATCTGCAAACACGACTCAATGAATTTGCATTTTTAGCCCCTACCCAGTATCCCCTTGATAGGCAAAACTGGAAAACTGTAAGCTTTTAAGATGCTCCTGGCCTACCAGGCATGCGCTCTCTGAATTAATAAACATATTCCCAGAGGTGTTTTTACTAGCAGCTTCTCCGTTGTATGCCACTGAAAGAAGAATGACTCCTGGATGGAAAGCCATTCCCATTAACTCAAATCAAAAACAGAACTAAGAACTTAACAGAAGTACGTTCTGACTCACTCTTCATCTCGTGAAATACGTACCAACCAACGAGGTTTCCCACTTCAAGTCCTCTGAGCCTCAGTGGCCCTGATTCCACACATAAAACTCTCAGCTCCTGTTGGAGAGGGCCGGTTCCCTTCCTCCTGTTCTACATCCTAAGGCTTCACAGGGGCCTCTCGTCTCATCCCCCTCCTGCCTCAGTAGGCAGGAAGGCCAGCAGCTTCCACTGAGCACAGAGGCACACCAGAGAGAAGTATTTCAAAAATACAAATGTCTACATTTCAAAGGGTAAGCTGGGAAAAAATGTGCCATCTTCTCAGGTCTGCCCATTCTCCTGACAACGTTTGTGGTCTTTTATAACCAAATACCCAGCCTTTCGTGTGACAAGAGTCACCTAAAGGAAACAGTAACTATGAACTTGCAGAGAAAGGGCAGGTCACGACGTGAGACTGATGAGCCCAAGTACAGACTCCACGGACAAACACAGGATCTACCACTGTAATCAAACAAAACCCACACAAATAAATCGGATGCACTTAGTGGTATGCGTGATGGCTAAAATTATAATCATTAGGCGAAATTACAGGCAGTTCACAGAAGTCACCGAAGCTGGGAATCTCGATGCGGGTGACGCTGACTTCTTTGCCCGCGCTCCAGCTCGACAGGGCCTGACCCGGCGGCGATCGTCGCTACGGTCAGCAGCTCCCTCCAGTCTCGTTTAGTTTAGCTCTCATCTCAAACACGCAGGTGCTGGCAGATTAGGAGGCCAGCCGTCTATCTCTCTTCTGAGCGGCAGGGCCTTCGGGGGCCACTGCGTTCTCTCTCTAATGCTTGGAGTACGCCAAGCTCACCTCCCTTCCGACCGCCCTACCATGCACATTCCTCAGAGTCCCTCAGCAGCCCTCCCATGTGCCTTCTGCTCTTTCCTCTGAAGTCCTGAGCTCTTACTGGCTGAAGGCCCAAGACAACCCAGTGGCATGACGCTGCACCCCAGGGGTCAAAGCGACGTTACTATTTGGGCGGGGGGTGGGGAGGAACAGGCCTCCAAGACAGGACTGCCACCACTGGGAACACTGAAAGTGTGATCAGAGAGAGAGGAGGAGGAAGAAACACAAATTTAGTGCGGTGGGGTGGAGTGTGATGAGACAAGTTTTTCGGAGTTGCAGCTAAGGCATTTTGCATGATGACTCTACTCACACCCACCCAGAGGCCCAACAACTAGATAAGGACGTGACACAGTGGGTGGCACTGCTGGGCACCGCTGTCTGCAGTGGCGGTCAGGCACGGCCGCAGATCCCCACCCTGCAGAGTCCCCTGCAGAGACGACCGCCAGCAGGCCCCAGCTGAGGGACAAGGCCTGCTATGCAGCAGGTCTGAAGGGCACTGGCAATACTAGTCCGCGGAAGGGCCAGCGCTGGGCCAAGGTGAGCTAATAACCGCGGACACCAGGGCTCGGCCTCCCTTCCCCGGGCAGGGACAGGGGACGCGGGCTACCAGGTCCTAGGAGCCAGGAGACTTCCCCTGGAGGAGAGCCCCAGGGGGAGGCTGGCTGCTGCGCCTGCGGTGTTCGTGGCTGGGACTGGGGAGCCGAGCTTGGCAGGCCGGCCGTGACCCATGACAGAGGCAGCGCCCCGGGTGGGCCGGCGCCTCCTACGGGCCACATTCCTTGCTGCTGTCGCAACCCATCCCCCAACCCCACGGGATATCAGCAGTCCCGCCCTGGCCTGGTACAGCCCAACGATGTCTCAGCAAAAGCAGGGCCCCCGAACACATGGTAGCAGCTCCTCCCCAGGGCCCAGAGGCGGCTGAAAAACTACAAGACACTTGCAGGACCCCTGCTCACATGCCTTGGGCTGTACCGGGCAGTGTGGCGATCAACGTGCCTCGTCGCGGCTGCTACGCTCCTGAGGACAGGGACACATCAGCTAATGTCGCGCTGGTGGGGGTGAACCCCAAGCACTTGGGGGGTTGGCTGGGATAACCTAGAACAGGAGGTGGCGGCATATGAGTCGGGGAAGAGGAAACCTCCACCCCAGGTGTTGCCTGTTACTATCTGTCCAACCACCAGTGTGAAAAGAAAAAGACAAGTAACTATACAAGAGAGAAATTCCAAGGTTTTCTAGAAAAATCTACCCATGCGGAGGGGGAGAAGGGGGCTATTTGGTTCTTACAGGTCTTTGGAACCGGCTCTGAGCTGTTGCTTACAGCACTTGAGATGCCTGCCCTGGCCAGACTGGCCAAAAACCCCAAAATTCATAATCTGTACAAAAAACAAACAAAAAAAACCACCCATGGTCCTGAAGGCCTACTTTAGTAGAGACACCCTACAAGAGACCCCAGACTTGTCACCACAGCGACAGCACTCCCAAATGTGCTGAGCTACCAAGGCAAGAGATGAAGACAAACAAGGGAAGAGACTCAGGAAGAGACCTCCCCCTACCACCGGCCTCCGGAGTCCACAGGGAGGGGAGAAAGCAGCTGCACCTCGCCTCACTTGTGTTTCACTCACTCTGGTACCAGGCACATCCATCCATCACAGTTACTACAGCTCAGGTTCAGTGTGATGGACAAGCCTAGATGAAGAGTGCCTCCTCCTACGTAATACTGGGAGGGATCACTGGGTATAACATGGTGAACATCATGCTTCCACAGACGACCCCTCCCACCCCCGACCACTTACAACCCAGACGGTGCCCTTGGGGCCAGAATCTAAGGTGTTCTTTTTTTTTTTTTCTTTAAAGATCTATTTATTTCTTTTTGAGAGAGAGAGAGTACAACTGGAGGGAGGGGCAGAGGGAGAGAGAGAATGCAAGCAGACTCCCCGCTGAGTAGGGAGCCCAACTCACTGGATCCCATGACCCTGAGAACATAACCTGAGCCAAAACCAAGAGTCGGAGGCTTAACCGACTGAGCCACCCAGGCGCCCCTAAGGAGTTCTTCTTAAAGCTGCCCCCCCATTATGAGGCCATATTGTTACAATTCATTACAGTGTTAGATACAGCATAATAGGCATTACACCACATCAATGCTGTAGCTCGACATGAAAAAGATAATTTTCCTGAAGGCCAAATCTTGTTTGCCAGTAAAGGAAATAGCCCCTCTGCCCCTTCAGCTAGGAGCCCAACAGAGGGCCCGAGGAGATATAAGGACTTCCAGGCCCCTTACCAGTCTCCCTGGAGGAGTGGCTCTCGAATCAGCTCCCTCCCACATACTCTGACCCACAGGCCCCTCTGTCTGGGCAGCTCTGGAGATCAGGGGTCTCCTATCCAGGACAGCTTAAACACAAGTCAGAAGCCTTTGCCCAGGCACTGGGGGCTCTTTGAAAGACTGTCAGCCCACCATGACCGCAAACGCCATCACCACTTAGAATGTCCCTGCCCTGGCAGCAGAACCTGGGGTCCCATACTCTGACCTCCAAGAGTAGAAGCTGCTAAGGCCACTGCCCTAGGGACCCAGCAGTTCCCTTGTCTCTCCTCTGGGGGACAATCACCCATAGAGTTCTCTAATTATCCACTAGCACACATAACAGACAGTCTTCCCACTCAAGCTTTCCAACAGTCTTCATATTTTTATACAATGGGCAGATACCGGAGCTCACTTTGGGAGCCACTATAATTGCCAGGCATGTTACCAGGTTCAACAAAGGCTGTTTCCCGAGTTAGGGGCCTACCAAGCTGATTTACTGACCCCGTTCCCCATTGGACTGACAGAAGGGCCCCCATGCATCCCTGGGGCTGGCCAGGCTCCTCCCTACACTGCTCAGGTGCTCCCAGGCAGGATGCTTTGCGGCACACGATGCGATACTCGGCAGGAGCCTCCCAGGGCCCTGTATAATCTGCCGTCTGCCCAAGCACCAACGGCACACGGATGAGCACGGTCTCCGCCTCGTCCCAAGAAGAACAGCCCCCACGGCCTGACCATCCAGGAGGAACCTCCAACTTATCTGGGCTCCCCTGGCAAGGTGGTTGGTGTCCACTGTGGGGGCAGTGCGCTGGGGCCGTCACACGCGCATGGCTCTCTGCACGTGCACTTCTTCGCTCGACCTCCAGTGCATCTGCCTCCGTGGAAGTCCCCCAGAGTCCTGTCCAGTCAAACCAATGTACTTTAGTCCCCCTGGCGCTCCCCTTCCAAATCACTGAACACAACACCCCGCATCCAGCTCTCTGCCCCCTCATGTCAAAACCAGGCAGAATCCAGCCCCATTATATGGAGCCGAGGTCTGCTGCTCTCCCTCCCCGGAACCAGGCTAGGGGCCACCGCACGGGGCACAGAACAACAAATTATTACGACAAATACGAATACCAACCCGTCAGCTGCCCTGCTGAACACACGGGGCTGTGACACCCAAGACTGGCCCTCACCCAACAACAGGATTCTCTAGCACAGACAGTTCTGGAAAACCATTCACTGGCCAGGGAAGGAGCTGTGTGTGTGCTGGGAAGGGTCCCACCTGCTGCATGTGTATTAACAATTCCGGAAAGCTTCAGACAAACTTACAAACGATGGCCCGACAGGTACAACTATTCCATAGTCTCACCCAAGTGTTTCATCAAATACCTACTTTAACCTTATCCAGGGGCTTTGGTTTATTTTCTTGGCGGGACCCCAACAACTGGGAAGGGTGGTTACGGACAGCATTTCAAATGGCTTGTCTACTGATGCTGCGGATCGGCATGTTTGCTTTGCTCAAGTGTTTCATGTACTGGGTGACCAAAACCCTGCCAGTGGCTACCAACTCCACTGTCCAGAGAGCACATATGATTTTCCCTAAAGATTAATGCCTAGGCATCGCCGGGTCAACTGTGATGAAAAAAACAACTATTGTTCTTCTGAAAAAACAACTCTGTTTTTCTGAATTGTTGCCTAGGCATCTCGAAGTATGATAACCCTGCTCATACCCAGAAACTGGACACTTAGATAAGGACCTGCGTTTAGGATTTCTGCCATAAATTCCTGCTTTCCTTTTGCCAGGGCACCTTACAAAATAACCACTTAGAATGAAGCCCACAAAAAAGTTAAGCGACCTCTGCCCCAAACGCCCTATAAGTGACAGGTGCTGGCTCCCTGCTCTGTCTCCTGCTCACTCCACCTGGAACAGAGGGCAGCCCTTACCCCAGCTCACTGCGCCCCCTTGCTTCTGCGATCTGGAAGTAATGAAGCCTTGTGACTCTACTTCCTTTGTGGGGCTATACTGAAACTGTAAGTTCAGTCAAAATGACCCCATGGGTCTGGGTTTCACTTCCCCAAAGTGGGAGCGTGGATGCTGAGGGAGCTACCTGCCAACCCCACGTGGGTGGCTTGTGCCCCCTCATTCAGCAGGTCATAATCTGCATATTCTTAATACATCTGCTCCCGCTTCTCAACACATGATATTGGGGAAAAGACCCCAACGCACAAGGAAGTGAAGGGAAAGGCGCATATTATAGAGAACGGCCAGGAAGAGGCACTGAGCAGATGAACTACTGGTGATGTGGTTTCCAAACAAACCTCAGGAGAAAAGACCACTCACGGCAAACCTGTGGTCAGGGAGGACATGGGGTCCCCCACCGCTGCACCACTGAAGCTACTTTCACCTCCTCTACATACTGGATGTCCCCTTCGGGTTCCACTCAGAGAAGCACTCCAGCGCTTTGAAAACGGGAGAGGACACTTCTCTCTTTACTCGTAGAGAAGTAAGCAATCAGCCAGGCCAGCCCCCTTTATTTCATTTGTTGAGATTTCAAGGGCAACCAGAGAGGAAGGACCCACTGAGCTCCACAGAGAACCCCCAGTCTTCATACCGCACCCATGCTAATCTGAGCTCTTCCAATGAGAACGTGTGCTCGTCCCCCAGTTAGGAATTAAAAGGTTGAAGCCATCGGAAAGGATGAACACCCAACTTTTGTATCGACATGGACGGGTCTGGAGATCATGCTGAGTGAAATAAGTCAAGCAGAGAAAGTCAATTATCATACGGTTTCACTTACTTGTGGAACATAAGGAATAAAATGGAGGACTCTAGGGGAAGGGAAGGAAAAGTGAATCGGGGTAACTTGGAAGGGGAGATGAACCATGAGAGACTGTGGACTCTGAGAAACAAACTGAGGGTTATGGGCGGGGGGAGGGGAGATGGGTGAGCCTGGTGGTGGGTATTAAGGAGGGCACATATTGCATGGAGCACTGGGTGTGGTACATAAACGATAATCTTGGATCACTGAATAAAATAAAATTAAATTAAAAAAAGAAATTAAAAGGTCAAAAAATAAATATATTTGCTGAAATCAATGTATCTAGCAGTGTCATCAGCAGATAAATAACGTAATTTATCAAATCTTGATTTTCACCATTCTGAAGGCAGAACTGGGGTTAGAAAGGAAAGAGCAGGGCCTCGCCTGGGGTCAAGTGGAAGAATGAAAGTCAAATGTAAGCTGACAACAAAGCCTGTGTGCCAAACTATTTCTTTTATGTGTGAGAAAAACTTGGTTGCATCATTGGTTATATATGACATTTACTATAATTTCTTAATGCTGTATTAGCAAGACATATGATAATGCCACACAGTTTGGAAACCTAAATGGGTCTGGGGTCCGTTTGCAAGCCCAAACCACAGGCTCACGGTAGTGTGCACTGTACAGTATCCTATGATGTGACTTAGGATATTACTTTTTCTATTAAAATGTAAATTCTTAAAAGACTAGTCAGTACATATGAATTTCCTGTATTTACATTTTTTCTTACATTACAAGTAAAATTTAAGACATATATTATTTCTAGGTAGAGAGCTGTTTTCCCTGTAAATTAAGAGTTTTCCATCACTCCTTCACTCCGCTTAGGGCCTATTATCTACTTCTTGGTATCTAAAGCCTAATTCTGGATATGTTGGCTTTTATCACCACTTGGCCCTCATCGTTTCAAATGTGCACACCCCAATGATCTGATGACAGTGTTGAGAAAGTCCTGAATTTCCTGAAGAAATATCCCATCGGGTGAATTCCATTCCAAAGTAAAAAAAAATGATTTTTATGATAAGAGAGCCCATTCTCTCCCCCCGCCCTCTGGACTGCTGCCTGAACACAGCTCAAGGCTACACAGTTACATCAGTCACCTTGTCCCCAGTCACCCACTGCCGCCTTTGGAGCCAACACCAGAAACTGCCTAGTTCCAGCAGGGAATTACTTAGGCCTCTCAACTTCTGGAATTTTTTTTTTTAAGATTTTATTTATTTATTTGACAGAGAGAGAGAGAACAAGCAATGGAGAGGGGCAGAGGGGGAGAGAGAGAGAGAGACAGAGAACAAGCAATGGAGAGGGGAGGTGGGGGGGGGAAGAAGCGGGGGAGAGAGAGAGAGAGAAGCAGACTACCTGGTAGCCAAGCAGGAAGCCCAACATGGGGCTTGAATCCAGGACCCAGAGATCATGACCTGAGCTGAAGGCAGACACTTAACTAACCGAGCCACCCAGGCACCCAAACCTCTGGAATTTTATATCTGTTTACACAAGTAATTTCTTACTCAACGACTCCTGAAATAACCAAATCTAAGAATTCTTCTTTTTTTTTTTTTTTTTAAGATTTCATTTATTTATTTAGAAACCCAAGCAGGGAGAGGGGCAGAGGGGGAGGGAGAGAGAATCTCAGGCAGACTCCTCAGTGACCATGGAGCCTGAGATCATGACCTGAAACCAAGTGTCGGACACTTAACACCACTCACGCACACCCCAAATCTAAGAATTCTAAAACACAGAGTTTTTAGTCCCACATCACCAATGCCTGGACACTAGATGGATGAATGAGCAAACGAATGAATGAATGGGTAGGAGGGTAAAGCTGGTCATGTCCAAGTTCTATCTCACCTCTTTCTTCTGCTTCCTTTCTACCTTTGTCTCCACCCGCTGGTCCATCAGGTGCTAAAATACGCCTATAAGGTAATTGTGCAAAAGGTGTCCCACAAGTAGACGACCCAAAATAAAAGTTCCCAGCAGCCCAAGTTCTCATCCCCTGATCCTGCCCACAACACACAGTTCTTAACACCTGATTTCCTCCCTTACTTATGATTTTCTCCCGCTTTACTCTGAATGACTAACTGAAACCCGCAGGTAACAGTCTTTGCTTTTTGTCCTCATCTTTGCCTTCTAACCCACCCAATGAGCCTTTGTTCCAGACCTGAAGGTCTCACAGCCTTTACCACATTCTTCCAAATGGTTTTCCGAGTCTTTGACTGTTAAGATGACAACTTCCTCTAGTGTCACAATCCACGGCTATTACTCATTTTCTCCACTCTGACACATGCACTCATTTATGGTTTAGCATCCTGACATAGGGACATACCCCACAATGTGTGCATTTAATGCACTGCTTCTTCCTCATTCCCAAACGCCATTATAAAATTAATGGTGTGCCTTGTCAAGAAAATATGATATATCAAGGAAGGAAGGAAGGAAGGAAGGAAAAGAAAAAAAGAAAAGAAAAGAAAAGAAAAGACAAGACAGCATGTCGTATACTCCTCCCATGATTTCAAATGTGTTTTCTGGAACCATTTCATTGCCAAGAAATTTCCATATGCAGCACCTCAGTGTTTTTTCTAGAATACCACCCCACTCCTCACCTTAAATGAACAAGTGTTCTTCCTTTCAAGCTGTGCTAAGTGCTCACTTTCCTAGGTCTACAGTCTTGGAGCCAGGGATAAAAGAAGGTATTCCACAGACTTATACCTACACTTTACAAAAAAATGTTTACTTCTTTCTTTCATAAATTCACCCCCTTTGACGTTTATGATTGTTAATCATACCGCCTTCGACTATCCAGGCTTGTTTACTGACAGCGAGGTACTCTCCCCTCCCCTGTCCATCAACCCAGATCTACACTCACCCCCTAAGCATCACGGTCACCTAGAACTACTGGCAGCATCAGAGTTGAAAGCCAGTAAGCTCTGGCTTCAAATACCCTCTGTTGTTACATCCTCGTTTTCCCCATCTATCCCGTTTCTAAGAAAGCAGCTCACTAAATTTGGTGGTATGGCTAAGAATCAGCAGGCATGGCTGTTTAGAATGAAGGTTACTGGCCCCATTCTCAAAGCTCCTATCTCAGTAGGCACCCCTGGATCATGTTTGCAGCCACCCAGCTTTATGTTCAAGTGCTTGAACTGCTCACCACCAAGTCCTACCTGGAAAGGCAGGACTTTCCAGAGGAAGAAGCTAGAACCCACTCACCCATCCTCTCGAGCAGACAGGAGCAGTCACATGACCGCCTGCACCAGCAGGAACATTTAAAACAGAAGAGAACACCACGAGGACATGGGCACTTTACAAAACTACGTTTTGGTAAAAGCAGTGGCAGAAGCTTCCAGCTTTCCGTGCACTCTGGTCTCCAGACCTGAGCACTGTGGGGGAAACAGTGACTTCTGCTGAGAGAAAGCAAGAGATGCCTCACAGGAGTCTGGGTCTCATGGCAGCTACTCAGCCTCTGGCCCTAACTCTGTGCCACCCAGGTCTCCTGAGGACTGCCCGGTATCTCTTCACAGATTCCTTTCTCCTCAAACTAAGCCAAACTGTATTCTGGGGTTTGCAGCCAGGAAACCTGACCTTCCCTATGGATCGTGGGTTTGGCTTAGAGGGTTACAGTTTTAACCAGTATCCCTGATACTGGTTAGTATGATTCTAACCAAGCTGATTCTGGTGCAGATGATCCCTGGACCACACTTAGAGAAACACAGCTCCGTGAGCTCTACCCAGTCACAGCCCCTTGTAATGGGCTAAATGGTTGGGTCCTCTAAAATTCATATATAGATACCCTAACCCTCAATATGATGGCATTAGGAGGTGGGGCCTTTGGAAGACGATTAGGTCATGAAGACAAAGCCTTCCTAAGTAGGATCAGGAGCCTTATAAAAGAGATCACAGAGACATCTCATAGCCTTTCCGCCATGTGGGGACACAGTAAGAGGATGGCCATCTGTGAACCAAGAATCAGGCCCTCACCAGACACTGAATCTGCTACAGCACTTTAATCTTAACACTTCCGGCCTCCAAGACTGTGAAATGAATACTTACTGTTTAAGCCATCCAGTCAATGCTCTTTTTGTTTTAGCAGCCCAAGCGGACTAAGCTATACTTATTCACTCACAAATACTCTTACTTCCCCTCCCTTCCTGACCTGACACACCTGATCAATAATTGTCCAAGCTTGAATCCTCTACCCAATAAATACCGCTAAAGAAAATCACATGAGCACATATACTAATCTCACCATTAGTGATAGTACCTAATACATTGCCTTGAACACAGTAAGCTTACAACAAAATCAAGTGTCACAATATTTGTGCATTTTGATCCCTCAGGGTGGCGGGGGGGGGGGCTCTCCTGGCTAACCAGTTAGTCACCTTTAACTTGTGATCAGCGGACTCCACTCTTCATTCCCTACAACAACTTTTTAAATATTTGCTTCTCCCTTTCACACTGTTCAGTCCTTCTAGATCAACCTCTCCTATGTATGGGGCCTCCCACTTTATTCGGAACACAGAAGCAACAGGCATGAACCCCCTTAACTTTTTCCACCTCATCTGTACAGCTGTACTCTTGCCTCACGGGAGAAGCAGTCCTACGTTCCACGGCTAATTCCTTGACCTGAGCATATTTGTTTCCTGTATGTTTCTCCAGAATCTGGCTCCATGGACACTTCCCTTCTGTTCCCTGATACTTCCCATCTCGTGTCTTTCTGTAATGCCTAAAATTAGCTCACATCCACATCTTCCCAAAGAGTTCTTCCTCTGCCCCCACCTCCTCCAAATACCTTACTCTCTTCTCCTTCCCTTTCCCACCAAACTTTTTATTAAACCGACTAGGTTTTACACACCACCGCATCGATTCTCCAGACAGTGTATGCTGCCTCTTACCCTACCCCTCTATCAAGCTAGAGCTTGCTGTGGCTCCCACTTTCTTCCTGCTAAATTCTGTGGCTCCTCACAGGTCTTCCTTCCACTTGCTCTAGGTACGTCACGAGACAGAACACTCTCTCCTGGAGCCTCTCTTCTTGTTAGCCTCTGGGACACTGCTCTCTGACTCCTCTCTGCCCGACTGTGTCCCTGCTTCTGCGGACACCCCCTTCCCCCCGCAGGTGCTGGTGTTCTCCGGGGACCCACTCTCAGCATCCCATCTTGCTTCCTCTATTTCCGGCCTGCATCTCTGAGGAAATTCAGACCCCACATCAACTCTCCTAAGCTTTAAACAGAACAGGCCCAACGCTAACTTCTTCATTAACTTCCTCACAAACACCAAATGTGATGTTTATCCTGCATTACTTGTTTCTGTGAACAGTCACCAGGCCAGGAACTGCTCAGGAACCCTGATCCCCTAGGTGGTCACCACATCCAGCCAATGGTGCCCCTGGAATTCTCTCTGATGGCGCCCTATCCTCTCTCCAATGCCATCCTCTTGGCACACGCTCTCGTCATTCCTCTTGGTCCCCTCAGAAAGCTCCTCATCGGTCTTTCCGATTCCAGTATTTCCCCATTCCCATCCATTTTTCAACTTCTCATCAGAATAATCTTTCTGAATACCACCTTAGTCACATTATCCATCTGCTTAAAGCAGTGGTTTTTGTTTGTGTTTTATCCTTTTTTGCCCCCAACCCTTTGAAAACACTGCACCCTCACCCTCCAGATATGGACAGAGGCCATAACTCAACTCCTGGCATATAGGCCTAGGGGCTCTGCTCCGTCTGAGGCCTATCTCATGGAGGTCAAGGGATTCACGGAACCCACACGGCTCTCAGGTCCCTCACCTCCCTGTCCAGCCTCACTTCCCACACGTCCCACCACACACCTGCCCTGGTCACAGCAGACCACTGTCTTCTCAAAACACAGAAGCCTTGGTGCTCTGACACTGTGACTTCAGATGCATACAGAATGATCTTGCAAGACCCAATTACAACATTCCCTCTCACTGACGTCTCCCTCCTTCTAGAATGAACCACTGACTCCTTCCATCACACAATAAACCATTCATAGCAATGAGCACACTGCCTTTCTCTGAGCATGTTACCTGCTCTGGCTGGTTAGACACGGGATCATATTCAGCCTTGTTTCTCCTCTGTCTGTCCCTGTGAACAGCCCAGGGCCACTACATGGGGTTTACTCTAAAATGGCTCCCACCTCTCTTTTTACAAAAACACATGCATGATGGTTTGTCACACTAAGCAGTCTTTGAGCTTCTCTTAAGTGTATTTATTTACCTACTCCCTCTTTGCTGATTTTCATTTGAATTATTTAAACTCGTCTCAAAAAGTCCCTATAGCTTTTGTTATATTCATAAGTCTAGCAACTATTGCCAATTACCAGGTTTAAACCCTAAAGGGAACTATTCCACAAACAGTAAGGACAAAAAACATGAAAGTTGCTGCAAATGTATTCTATTTGAATTAAGAATTAAAAAATAGAAAAAAAAAAAAAAAAAAAAAAAAAAAAAAAAAAAAAAAAAAAAAAAAAAAAAAAAAAAAAGAATTAAAAAATAGGAAAACTCCAGATAAATCTACCTTCACACTGCAAAGTATACAAATGACATTTTCTAGTTCTACTTTACTCAGAAAAATCAAAACATCCACGCTAAGCACTTACTATTTTTAACCTCTAGATAAAGCGAAATTTCTACTTTACTTTGTTAGTATGGAGAGTCTCACATAAATTTTAAAAAGCTGAAAGTAGATTAAGCCCTCTGGAGAATCTATAAATACTAACACTGACAAAGAAGTCATTCATATTGTATAAAAAACGCACATAAAATAGATTTTAGAGTGTAACTGATTGAATGTAAAATATTGCTGAAATCCATGAAATCAGTTTTATCTGAATTCCAACTGGAAAAGTTCCAACTTTATCTTTATGGCAATCCAGTGCTGCTAGTCCCATTGTTACAGAAGAGGATAATTTTAAAAAAAAAAGTTATAGCTGGATACTCAAACACCAATTTTAAGCCTTAACTTCGCTTTTGGTGAATATAGAAAACTTAAGTACCATTCATACTTGGGCAGTTTTCACCAAAGGAGATCGTCTTACTACATAGACTTCCTTTAACTATTATTTAAGGAAGTATTGTATTCAATTATTTTGTACGATATTATAATAAGATTTTACACTTAGGTATTTTAGTATGCTGTTCTCTATTATGGATGGAAATAATCCTATTAATTAAAAGTAATTTAGGGATGCACAGCTAAGAACAGAACCCCCTAACTCTACCCATTTCTCCTAGGTTTCTCATTCCCTTGATCATTACGAAGTCTGGCTCCCTCGAACCAATGAGAAAGAAAGGGAATATCAAACTAATGTTTATCAAGCTTCAAGCACTGCACTTCTTTGTATCCTTGCAACACTGTGAAATTGATATTAAACTCCCATATTTTACAGATAGGTAAAGTGAGGCTCTACGTTGCAGGGGTCACGTGACTAAGTGAAGGGGTTCCGCTGGATGGCCCACGCAAGGCCCTCTTGGAAGAAGTCTCATCACATTGGCTGTTCCCACAACCCCTTTCTAAGTAGTTATTGTTATGTGGCTGATTTTCTACTTGGACATGGTGTTGGTGCCGGACCCAAAGCCAGCAGCCCATGAGGAGGCCTTCTGTGAAAAGGTGACTCGCCAGACCAGCGTGATCCGCTCCTGTGATGAACGCACGACTGACGGAAGCAGTGACAAGGAACAGTAGCACCAAGACATCCCGAGAAAAGGCAGCGCCTAGCAGCTCTGACACGATCTCTCAAGCACTAGGACAGGAGCAATTACGAGTTATGGGCCTGGAGGGGGACAAGGCTAGTAGGAAGGCCTGGCAGGCAGATGCTTTTAAACAGAATTTAATTAGTACCCATAAAGCAGTAATTAAGAAAATGGCAACTACACCAAGAACAGAAAGATTTCCTAAAACTATAAACCCTTGAATGTGCAAATTATGAAAATGAAATTATTGTAATCAATATTTCAACAGAACATTACTTAGTGATTTCAGTACTGCACAGACAAAAACACTCATTTTTAGAAAACCAAGGCTACAATAACAAAGTAATGACAAATCCACAGCCACAAAAATCACAGCTTCCTTTTCTACTATAAGACAGCAAAGAGAGAGCAAGATTAGAAGCCACTGAGAATTTTTTTTTTAAATACTCATGCCCCGGGCTCCTGGGTGGCTCAGTGGGTTAAAGCCTCTGCTTTCGGCTCAGGTCATGATCTCAGGGTCCTGGGATCGAGGCCCGCATCGGGCTCCCTGCTCAGCGGGGAGCCTGCTTCCCCCTCTCTCTCTCTGCCTGCCTCTCTGCCTCCTTGTGATCTCTCTCCCTCTGTGAAATAAATAAATAAAATCTTTAAAAAAAAAAATTAAAATAAATAAATAAATAAATAAATACTCATGCCCCCTGTCAGGTTAATAAAATCACTTATGGGGTGGGACCAAGACTTACAGAAGTTCCCCAGGTTCAGTCAAGCCAGGATCTAGTCTAGGTTAGTGGATCTCAAAGTATGGCCCAAGGATGACTAGCACCTAGGAACTTGTTAAAAATGAAAATTCTCAAACCCTCCTCGAGATCTAGAGTCCAAAACTCTGACAGTGGAGCACAACAATCTGTATTTTAAAAGACTATCCAGCGGATTCTGATGTACCCCAAAATCTGAGAACCATGGCCTTAAATGACATTGAAAGTTGACTCTTTTTTATTACAGATACATATCAACAATTTACCAACAATAAACTGAAAAAAATCCTACAACCATGACAGGCAAAGGCTAATTTCCTCAATAAAGAATACTCATGTAAAGACATAAAAAACACATTCAGACACTACTTTAGAACCCAAGGGTAAACAAGCAATTCAAAGGATGTTTATTTAAACTTTAATTATGTAAAAATCAACATACAAGCTTATATATAAAGAGTATGGCTAAAATTAGGGGAGGGGGATATACAAAGAAAAAATGTCAAAATGATAGCCCTGCAGCTTCTGAATGATTATAGTGGGATTTTTAATGAGGATGTATTATCTTTGTAATTTTAGAAAAAAATACACATTTAAAATTCACTATCTTGGTCTCTATCTCATACTATACACAAAAGTTAAATGCAGGGGTGCCTGAGTGGCTCAGTCAGTTAAGTGTCTGCCTTCAGCTCAGGTCATGATCCCAGGGTCCTGGGTTCAAGTCCTGCATGGGGCTCCCTCCTCAGCATGCAGTCTGCTTGTCTCTCTCCCTCTGCCGCCCACTCGTGCTTGCTCTCTCTCTCTCTCTCTAGCGCTCTCTCAAATAAATAAAAAAACTTTAAGAAAAAAGAAAGCTAAATACAAAATGGTAAAACTGGTAGAAGGAAATAAGAGTATTCGTATGGCCTTCAAGTAATAAGGAACCCTTAAGACCAAAAAGCAGTATGTTTAGAATCATTGATACACCTGGAAACATTTTCACCTTAAATTTCTATAAAGGATCCCATAAACAAAATGGAAAGACAAGCCAGGGCCTTTGAAAAGCTGTCACACCACATACAGGAGACAATAGGTCAGTTGGAATATATCTAGAGAACTTCCGTCAATTAAGATGAAAACCTAATTAACCAATACGGAATTGAAAAGCACGTGACTGAGTCACAGGAGAGAAAATGCAAAACCACTCGCAAACACATCTGAAGTTAACTGAGTGGCGCCTAGGCGGCTCACTTTGTTAAGTGTCTGACTCTTGATTTTGGCTCCAATTATGATCTCAGGGTCATAAGACCGAGCCCCTGCATAGCACCCGGCTCCACGCTCAGTGGGGAGTCTGCTGGAGATTCTCTTTCTCTCTCCCTCTGCACCTCCCTCTACTTGTGCTCTGCTCACTCTCTCTCTCTCTTAAATAAATAAATCTTTAAAAAATGTTACTTGAGCCTACAAGTAATAAGAAAAGTAAAAATTCAAACAATGAGACATCACTTTTTATGTAACAGATTAGAAAAAAATATTTTCATCAGATTAGCAAAAATTTTAAAGGCCATCCATATCAACATGGTACATCCATGTTTTGCTGCTGGGAATATAAACTGGTCCAGCTACTTTGGTGCAAATCCAAGCCAGCCTATAGAGCAACTCCGATTCCAGGTCTGAACCCCCAAACACATATGCACCATGTGCAGAGAACTCTGTACTATGCTGCTCCCTATAACACTACTTTGTGATAGCAAAAAAGTGGAAATAACCTAAATTTCCATCAGCAGAGAAAAAGGTAACTGAAATGTGGTACATTTATTCAAAGATGTACTGTACAGTAGCTAAGGAAAATAAATAGAACTATATGTATCAACACGGACAGTTCTTTAAGAAGCAAGCAAATTACAGAAAGAATTAAAATTTTAAGGCCATTTATATAAATTTTTAAAACCTTTGCAACATTATAATTTTCTATCTAACCATCTATTTATGTAAAAAATAAGTTTAAAATAACCTGTAAGAATACAAATCAAACTCACAATAGAGGTTACTTCTGGGTAAAGGATGAGCTTTTTCTTCAGCTTTTCAAACCCACCCCCTCCAAAAAAAAAATGCTTTGTCAAAAAATGAAAAATCAAGTAACATGCGACGAAACAGGAACGTCAGCACCCACAGTGATGATCTGAGCGTGGGGTGCTCAAACTACATGGTTTTCATTATTTTATTATAACACAAGCAAACAGTTAAGTCAAAATTAGATGACACTTACGCATATAAGGCAGTTTTTCTGGGCAGGGTAGATATGGTGAATATGTGAAGTTTTCCGGAAGATACGTTGTTGTTTGAACAAGATAATCACTTGAATTATTGCCTTCAGGATAATCTTGGAGAGAGAGGAAAAAAGTTACAACCGAAAAACTGCCTTTCTTTGCTCCTAGTATGAAATGTCACTATCACTGTAAGAAGACCTGCAAAATGCAACCTACAGAAGTACTTAAAAGCAATTATCCGTAAAGAACCAGAGAAAAGCAAACGCAGCTGCGGTGGCTACTCTCCCGTTCACCCTTCACTGCTACTGGAAAGGACCTCTCGGCATGACTTCCCAGGGGAGCTCGGGGGACAAGTCTAGAGAGCAGCCTAGCCCCATCTGTGCACACATACAGACAGGCTCATCTGCGACCGCACGAGCGCACACCTGCTCCCATGCCTCCCCCAGCTGAGCAAGATCAAAAGGGACTGGGAAAGTACCCCAGGGGATCCCCTCCACCATCACTGGCCAAGGGTATCCTGGGTGACCACAGAGCCACGGCACAATGCTTCTAGTAAGAACCGGGCTGAAGGGTGGGAGTCATGTTTTCTCATCGCCCCACACTTAAACTGAGATTGATCCACTCAACTTACTTCTTTAACGCAGTCCATTTTAAATCTTTAAGTTCCCAACTCGTAGGCTGCCGTCCCTGGGGAGCCCTGGGCTGTGCATTACATTAGGTCCGTTATCTTTGCTACTGCAAGTCTGACAGCATGGAGGGCACTGGTTAGAGCACCACGGTCCAATGTGGAGTTCAAATCCTTGCTCTCACATGCATGAGCTTTGTGGTACAGGGCCAGACAACGTAGTTTCTCTTCTCT
Organism: Ailurus styani; assembly: GCA_002007465.1. NCBI lineage: Eukaryota > Metazoa > Chordata > Mammalia > Carnivora > Ailuridae > Ailurus > Ailurus styani. The sequence goes on along the minus strand of LNAC01000166.1, from coordinate 1,917,361 downwards.
GCCTACCGCATGTAGCCATTTTCAGATTTCAACAAGAGAAATGCACAAACTGCTTACAACAATCCCCATTCAACGGCTGGAGCTTTGAGTGACTGTTTCAGAGCCCTGCACAGGACTTAACCCAGGACATTCAGAATCTTAGAAATTTTGAACTTGGAGCCAAGGAGATCATGTTTCAGCGCTTTCTGGAACAAGGTTCTGAGACGCAAGCCTGAGAACCATGATCTGCCAGTTTCCTGTATGTCAGAGGAAGCCAGTCTAAGAGAACAAGACCAATGCAAAGATGTCCTTTCAATCTCTAGTAATCTGCTCTGATGACAGAGTTATTCCTATCTGAACTGATCTGCAGGCAGAGATAAGAAAAAGGAGCACAGGCATATGACTTGGAAGAGAGACCTGTCTGCCAGCAACCAGCAAGCAAAAGGCAAAAGGTAAAAATCACATACCTTACTAAACTGTAAAAGCTAAACTCTCTCCCTATGGAAAAATAGTAGAATCCCGGCAACTGAATATGAAGTATATGAGACGAATCAAAGAACACTAAACACCAACCCTGCACACCTTTTGCCTAACACAGTTATTCACTCATCAAAATGTGCTTGACAGGGGGTGCAGCCTGGGCTCTAGGATGGCACTTCCGAGCAAAGGCACACCTGCTCGGAGGGACCCGGCAGAGGCTGCGAAGCTGAGGGTAAGGGCTTCTGGTACCGACGAGGAGAGAGAAGCTGGAGGACAAGGTCCAATTCCAAAGCACTGCATGGAAATCCCAGTTATGAACTTGGCAGGGCACAGGGAAGGTTTTAAGATAAGTGTACTCGGTGCCAGGAAACCCCAAGATGATAAGTAGGGCCGAATGATGCACAACTGCTAAGACTGATTCTTAGGACATGGGAAAGTGGGAAAGCCCCTGTGACAGAATCCCCGAAAGAGCTCTCTCCAGAGCAGCCCTGGAAAGCCCTTCACAGGAAAATGCTCCAAGGGGAGGGGGCGTTCAGGGGACAGTAATTGTTTTGTAAGCCCAGGGACACCAAGAGCATAGAGACCCCTCTAGTAGTCCATCTCTGTATGTCCCCCATATACATCTGAAGGGTTTAAAGATATTGAACATAAAATAAGTTTAAGTCCATTAAAGTTCTGATTATATATATCTAGATACAGATCAAATTTCAAGTTATATTCAAAATTTTTTTTGCATTTATGGGGACTCCTACTACACTAGGCAGCCACTGTAATCCATGCATTTGTGGGAGCTAAAAATAGAAGATAAATAAGCTTGTCCCTGGCCTTTATGTGTTCCAAAGATTGATTTTCTTATAATCCTGAGGCAGATAAGTATTAACATTCTCAAAATCCTCGATTATTTCTTAATGTTACGTAGTTAACTTTAGATAAGATTACTTTCTTATTTTGCACAATTTATTATTTCTTATGATTAATGTTTGGGTCCCTTCCCTTAGCCACATGCTATGATTCTATAAATCTACATCCAGCTCAAAAATTGTAAGCTCTCTAGACATTTCTGCAAAACAAACTGTTAACGGAAGCTCCCCCTGGGGAGTCTGGTGGCAGCAGAAGGCCTAGAGGACTGTTTGACTTTTTATTTTAGTGCTAGCATGACAGAGTCTTTCACAAAAGAACCCATGTATCACTTTGATCGGTTTTTAAAGGACTAGATTTAAAAAAAAAAAAAAGTTAAAGACACATGGAATAGCAGTATATTCACTTCCTTTAAATACAAAGTTTTGGAGCTAAATGTGTTATTCTTGGCTAAATCATTACAAATGATCATAAGGATCAACTCACTGCCAGACTTACAGAAAAGTCTCTGCACTCCTTGGGCACTGCGTCCAGTGGTGCTTACATCATCCCAATGTATTATGTGTAAGTCCACCTACCCACCCCCTGCCACGAGTCTGAATACCTCTTTTTTTAAATCAAATTGCCTGCAATTTCCAGTATCTAACAAAGTATCTACAACATGGTAGAAACTTACTGTAAATGAACTCTTCACAACTGATCATTCAGCCAACAATAATTTAAGCTTTTGGAGACTATACTGTCATAAACCCACAAAATCATTATTCCCACAAAAGTGCTTGGGTCCATCAAGTATAACCACTGCTTTCAAAATCAGGAGCAGGGCGCCTGGGTGGCTCAGTGGGTTAAAGCCTCTGCTTTCGGCTCAGGTCATGATCTCAGGGTCCTGGGATCGAGGCCCACATCGGGCTCTCTGCTCAGCAGGAAGCCTGCTTCCCCCTCTCTCTCTGCCTGCCTCTCTGCCTCCTTGTGATCTCTCTCCCGCTGTGAAATAAATAAATAAAATCTTAAAAAAAAAAAAAAAATCAAAATCAGGAGCAGTTTTAAAAGGTTATGAGTGATAGATGCATTTGAGACAGATCTACCACAACTGCTTTAAAATGTAGACATTATTTCATCTAATGAATGGATGGGTGAAAACACAATGAGTCCTGAGCCCCCCGCCTTCTTCCTCTTTTCTAGAGCCACACCTGAAGAAAAGAGAAACACAGAAATGAAAACTGCTGGACAGGTCCCCTCCTCAGCTCCCACTGGACCTTATCATTATAGGAAAAGGAGAATAGCACCAAACTGGACTCTCAAGGGCTTTGTTCTTCCTGCAAAGTGTAGCTTAAAGCAGGTACAGAAACTCAGAGAGAATTCTAGTCTGTTTACCAGTGGCTTGCTGTGTCAGTCTGGCAGTGTCTGAGGTTCAGACCACACAGCCATCAAATGAGGAAGTGTGCTCAGCTATTTCTAACAAATCTACCAGTTCTAACACTGCATGACCCTTATTATCTGCTTCGGTAATTATTCACTGATTACATCTTGTTACCTCCATAGCTACAAGGCAAAGCATCATTTGATTATGAGAGTATGTGATTTCTTTGCAAAGATATTAGATGTAGTATCTATTTACATTTGGTGTTTCAGAAAGTCAGGTACAAGGTTAAAAATTCCCTTTTGAAATCAAATGTACTTAGAAATATCTCAACCTATTTGCCATCAACTGTTAAATTTTAAATGAGCCAGCACATGTTAATCAATTCTCCCCTAGAGTTCAATTAGCTCTTAGTACAACTTATTGGCCATTAACTCCTTATTGGCAGATTATATCTATATAAGTTTGTCAGAAACTTATAAACAACTGCATTATAAGTAACGACGCATGCTTCCATCTCTCTCAAAAGCCTAGAGAGCCTCACACAAAGGGAGGAAGTTCTTCTTAGTGCTGTGTCTCCAAGTATCTAGGTAAGAACACTGACTAAATGAATTGATGAACTGTTCAATATACGTGAACACAGCAGAGTCTACAGTTGCCTCCTCAAACTACATTTTCCCTTTCTCACTAAGTACCAGAACCCCAGTTTCATTCGGAGCACCAGTGTGCCCAGCTCAAAGACCGTAATCTACAGTCCCTATGACAAAGTTCTGGCCAATGCGATGGAAGCAGAAATACCATGTGAAACTTCTGCAAAGTCTCCTTAAAAGAGTCCCTCTGTTCTTCTCTCTACCTCTCCTCCTTCTTACTAACACAAGTACAAATAGAAAGACTGGAGCCGCACAACAATCTTCGAAGACTGTAAAACTCCATGACAGAGCAGAAGATGAAAGGTGCGTGGAGACTTTCTCCACCACAGTCCCAGACACCCAACTTCCAGACCTCTTTACCTAACGACACAGAGTCTCATGGGCTTAAGCCACTGCAGCCAGGTCTCTCTTACAGACAAACCCAATTCCTAGCGGATACAATGCCTCCTGAGAACAGTTTACCACCAGTAAATAAACCACAAGAAATATTTCAAAGGTTCATAAAAGTAAGCCAAATCTAATCAAAGTGGACAGTGCTTGTTTGGTCAGTATTGAAACCATGAGTTGATAAGGGGAAAAGAGGATTTCCCTTTTTTTTACCTCCAGTTGGGTGGGAAGGGAGAGTTTGTCTTGACCCAGTTATCATTTCTCCTAATCAAGCTCAACTGAGTTCCTACATAAAACTTATTCATGCCCCAGGAAAGGAACTCGATTATGCACAGATGTCCAGCACTCCCTTATAGGAATACAGTAATCTAAGGATGCTGAGCATTTCTGTTCAGTTGAGTGAACTTTTAACGAACACCTTCACAATCAACTTATTCAGCCAGGACAAGTCCTAAAGAAGTTTTTATAATGTTTAAACTACTCCTAACATTGACCTACTATTCAGAAGACCAATTAAAGCAGAAGACCAGTTAATGAGATTTTTACAATACTATTAAAATATCAGGTACAATGACAGTCTTTCTAAAAGAAACTTCTTTCAACTTAAAAGGGAGAAACAAGAGTGTTTTGATTTGTGGCATCATAAAAATCAGACAAACGACCAGAATGGATTTTGCAAAAGCACGTGTGAAATTAAGAACCAATTTCACACAGTCTTGAATTTTAGAAGGGTAAAACTATTACCCACCCTAACATACATTTTAAGAAAGAACATCTATGTTGGCAGGTAGGAACTTCCCATTAATAGTGTGCGTGTCTACCACTTACAGTGGCACAATGGAGAACTGTTGACAGGAATGAAATCTTAAATTTTAACTGTTTAAAGTGAGAATGTAGAGGATGCAACAAGTGACAGTTCCTGAAAACTTGAAGTAACATATAGTAACACTGCGAAAGACACCGCAGAAACACTGCTCCAGGAGAGCCTTCTTCCATGACAGTTTAATGTCTCTGCGTCAGCTCTGCCTTCATTCAGTCACTAATATTGGCCTGTTACTTGGTTTTAACCTCATGTGATTCTCATGGACATTCTACTTCCAGATAATATTTTTAAAAGACAAGAGCAATTACGGATTTCCACTTTTATATAATTTCTCCTTAAGCCCCCTAAAAAGGCCATAAAATTATTAAGAATCTTCTATAATTAAAAACAGTAAATATTTACTAAACAGAGTTAGAAAAACATTTTAGGAGTTAGAATGGGCATAAAGAGAGATGATGGAATGACTAATACGGATAAATTATTCTCTTTGTGGTTGATTTTTCTTAACTATGATAGGTGAACTGAAAAAGCACAAGCTGCTTTTTGTATTTTATGTTTGCAAGAATTAACTTTAAAAAAAAGAATTAACTCCCACATCTTTGTACAAAACCCCCGTGACCTCTGTGAGAACACCTTTATAGACCCTAAAATATGAACAGCCTGGCCCAAGCAGCGAAAGAATCTCCCAGTACACTCAGGAAGTGACACCTTCATCTTTAACAGGAGCCTTGGAGGCAAAACCAGAGCTTGAGAGATCTGGTTTACTTCTTTTGACTACAAAGGTAAGAAGTAGAAACAAAGCAGGATGAAGAAGTAAGCAATCTTACCTGTACCATTGAGGGTAGTGTTTTTATTTGTGTACAGCCTGATCATATGTCCTATTGTTTTCACATTTTCTCTCAACATTATTCCTCGAGCTTGTACCATAAAGAGATATGTGTTGGCTATAAAAGGAAAGAGAGGAAATATCATGACTCGGTAAGTTTTTTTTAATTTAATAAAATAATATTCAGACTGGGGAGCTGCCCAATAAACCCAAACTGACTCAGTTAGCATGTCCAAAGTTAAGACAGAAATATAAAATGACTATTGCCCATTATCAAAAATTTTTGAAACAGGGGTGCCTGGCAAACCCAGTCAGAAGAGCATGCAACTCTTGATCTTGGGGTTGTAAGCTGTAGCCCCACACTGTGTAGAGATTTCCTAACAAAATAAAGTCTAAAAAAAAAAAACAACTTATAAAAACAATCTTTTTAAAACAACAAAAATGAAAAATTCAAGTAGTAATATCCATCAAATAGAATGAGACTAAATGAATATCATAATGAATTCCTTTATCCATAAATGATTTTCTATCATAAAATATACTTACAAATTCCAAAAAGGCATTTTTTTACACATATATAATCATATAGTATACTTTCTCTAATTCTATACTAACTCCCTCAAACGCAAAACTCCACAAGGGCAAGTATTCCTTACCTAATAGTAAATATATCATAAACCACCATAACATCCTGTATGAATATGAATCTTGCAATGGATCTCCTAAATTCTCAGTGTGTTTGGGGAAGGAGAGTTAGGGGGCAGAATGACCTAGAATCAATATCTATTTTGGTAACTTCTCTCTACTGAGTAAATTACTTAGAACTTGTACATTCCCCTTCGATCACAAATCTACCTACCAAGATGGTAAAAGCAGACAAAATCAAAATCAATGTGCACTTTCAAGTTGGTACCTTTAATTTTTTGTGGTAAGTGCTTCAAAACTAGGCCCCTCATTTCCTGCTTTGGGAGAAACTGGTAAATTGACAAAAATCTCTGCCTTTTGAGAAGACAGGACTCCTCAGAGAAGCACAGAAGTAATCAAAAGATCCTTTCTTTCTCAGTCCTGATTCTGTGAGCACAATGCCCAACTCTGGACAGCTCACTGAATCTCAGTTTCCTCACCTAAAAAAGTCGATATTGCAGTAGATGTTCTCTAAAGCCCTATTTACTCTCAATTCTCCAAGCATACAGCCAAAAAATCATAAACTCCACTCATTTAAGAGGAGGAGGATCATTTTCATGGCAAAACCAAAAAACTGCAAGTCTCAGTTAATGACTCTTCCAATTTTAAAATAAGCTGCCCCCGAACACTGTAATGACGCTCTCAAAAAAGAAATGCCAAATTAAAAAATCTTAAATGCCAACCAATTTTCTGGGCCCTGTTCTACTTCCCTGAGTTGCTACAGAGAGATGAGCAAAATGTGATGCTTAGTACCACCTTTCCCATTTTTCTAAAGATTTTATTTCCTTATTCGAGAGAGCGTATGTGAGAGAGAAAGCGCACACACACGTGCAGGAACTGGGAGAGGGGCAGAGGGAGAGGGCGGAGTAGACTCCCCGCTGGGCAGAAAGCCTGATGAGGGGCTCCATCCCCAGGACCCCAAGATCATAACCAGAGCTGAAGGCAGAAGCTTAACTGCTTAACCCCTTAACCGACTGAGCCTCCCCTTTCCCTTTTTTTTTTTTTTTAAGATTTTATTTATTTGACAGAGACACAGTGAGAGAGGGAACACAAGCAGGGGGTTAGAGAGAGAGAAGCAGGCTTCCAGCTGATCAGGGAGCCCAATGAAGGGCTGATCCCAGGACCCCGGGATCATGACCTGAGCTGAAGGCAGACACTTAATGACTGAGCCACCCAGGCGGCCCTCCTTTCCCATTTTTTATGTAAATTTTAACTTGCTCAAAGTACAAAAGACAGAATAAATAAAATAGAGAAGCAGAGTACAATAACACTTCTCCTTTTACCTTCAATCCATAACAGAGAAAACAACAGAAATCCAAGCTTCACATAAGTATCACCTCACTCATTTTTAAGAGCGTGTCTACATCCTCTCTAGAAAGCAGTCCTATAATTAGATATAACTTGTTTAGGCTTGAATTTATTACACCCTTGGGGTTACAGATACAAGCTTTTATTACAGTTTTGCTCTAGAGTGGACTTTAAAAGAAAGAAGAGACAAAGTGAAAAATGAAAACAAAAAGAACAGTCAACCAAAAATGTAGGAAAACATTCAATAAAAGCCAACTAACATTAGCAAAAGCCGAGATCTAAAATCCAACTGAAATGATGCAGGGGAAAACCATCAAATAGAAAACCAATGCCAACTTACAACACCTTGGATCACTGAATCCTAAAGTTATACATGAAATTTGTTATCAGTGATCTAATATCTTGTAACATCTCTTCTGCACCAAACCGTAGAGAGGACCTGTCATGGGGCAGCAGAACTGAGCGGCTGGAAACAATACTGGCCCAAGCCAGGATCTGCTGGATAAGAACATCTGTGCACTTCCGTGTGTCCTGGAAACTGAATTTTTAACACACCTATTCATATAAGGAATAGTGTCTGACATCATGAAGCCAAGTCAGATTTAAGCAGCAAAGAAAAGATCTAGTAGAGAAAAGAATCATCAAGGCAAATTATCCTAAAAACTTCCAAAACATCAGGTAACAAACCTGTTACAGAGGTGAAAGAAAAGAAAAGAAAGGAAAGAAAGAAAGAGAGAGAGAGAGAGAAAGGAAGAAAAGAAAAGAAAAGAAAAAAGAAAATAGAAAAGAAAGAAGGAAAGGACTGACAGCAACTGTGACAAAAGAATGCATTTACTATTCATTAGATGGATGGAGAAAAAATTAAGGAATGCAAGACACCAAGCTCTCCAAATAGAGAATCTATTAGTTTATTTTAAATCATTTACAGCTAATTGAGTTACAGTCCTTAGGTTAATGTTCCTCATGGGTTTAATCCCTAAAGATCAAAACCCATTAGGGAATGAAGCTGTTTTGTTTAAACAGAGTCGTTGTTAACAGGAAGAATTCGATGTGTCAAAGTATCGCAAGGCACACTAACCTAGCACGAGAAGGGTTCCAACTGTCTGATTTCCAAACACCTTAAACTGTTAACCCACGTTCAAACAACTACAACCACTAATTATTATTAAGATAAAATGTAACACCTAATTGGCAAACCAGCAAGTTAGAGGAAATCTTTGTCTAAAATTTCCATTCCAAGTAAAAGAAGTTGCATTTCAGAAAACAGGGAAATCTTTCTCGGCTTTGCCCTTTGGTATTGAGACAACTCAGAAATACACTAAAAAAACTACCACTGCTTAATTAAAATGATGACCTGCTCTCTACTTTAGTTAATTTGCTATTTGCCTCTGCTTTGTGAGACATAAATTTAACTTATTTACCAAGGTCTGCTTTGGGGGAGGAGGGAATAGCTACAACTTAAAAACAAAACAAACAAAAAAACCTCAAAAATCAAGTTTACAACTAGGCATCCTACCCTGGATTTATGAGGCAAGAGATTTAATTCTCTGATTAAGGAAACTAAGGAATGCACTTGCTAATAATGTGTCTCCCCATCCCCTTCCAAATCCAGCTTTTTTCAGTGAAAAAAGTATTCCAGACAAGGAGAATGTGCCAGTCCGCACTGATTTGGAAAGCTTTCCTGAGCTGCAAAGGCCTCGGACACAACATACCCCTGGTCCCAGGACTCTGATACACTGCTGCAGGTCCGTTAACAAAAAGTAATCCAGCGAGGAGCTGATTTTGAGAGGGAGATTATGTCAGTTAGCTACATTGTAAGTGCAGGACTGGAGCTAAGAAAGAAGGGCAAGAAATACAACTTGGGGTGACGTTCATATAAGGGTAGGAACTACAGTGGTCAATCGCCATAAGGAAAAATGATCCAGAAAAGAGACAAGAAAGTGCAGTTTAGACACATGGGAAGAGACCACAAAGAGGGTCACAAAGATAAAAGGCCCCAAGATGAATTAGTCTGAGCTTGAACACAGTGAAGAAGAGGAAATGGCCAACCATATCAAACACCACAGAGACTAAAAAGAAAGACCAAAAAATAATAGCTTAAAAAAATAAAACACTAAATACTTGGTGCATACTCTTTACCAAGCATCCTTAGAAGAGCTTTACATATATTAACCTACTTAATTCTTATAATCAACCCTATAATAGTGGCTACTAATATTATTCCCACGTTACGGATCAAGAAATTGAAACATGGAGTTAAGTAACTTGCTCAAGGTCGAATAGTTATTAGCTGGTGGCAGAGCAGAATTCAAACCCCAGCAGGCGGGCCCCAGCACTCTAGCTCCTTACCACCTTACAGTGTAGCCGCTTAAAAATGCTGGTAGGAGATCACTGTCAATCTTTAAGAGTTTCTGCAAAGCAACGGAAAGCAAAGGCAAGTAGGAAAGAGTAAAGTGGATAGTGACAAAGTAAAAGCGATTTTAAGAAAAGAGAAGTGAGAGCAAGGTCAAGGAAGTTTTTTTTTAGACAGGAGAAACCTGACCATGACTGTGGCCTAAGCAGAGGGAAGAAAGAGTAAATGTGAATTTAAAGCACTGAACGAAATAGGAGGAAGGATGGCAAGGAACGCTGAGGGGACCACATAAGCAGAGGCTCTGGGGTGCACGGGTGCACAGCACATCCAGGAGTAAATAATCCAACTGGAGTAGGGTTTGGCAGCAATCAAAAATAGTTTGTAAAGGTCTAAGTGGATGGACGGTGTGAAAAAAAACAGAAGGAAAGAGGGGAGGGACTCGAGGTCATTGTGAAAAAGAGAAGTCATGTTAACAGTAGTGAGAAAGTGCCAGAAGTGTAAGGTTAGGAAGACTACAGTCTGGGGAGGTACAAAGGAGAGCAGGTCACAACTACAAGGGCCTGACGTGGCCAGACAAGGGAGGATGGAAGACAAGGAGCAGATTGTCTGACGGCCACCAACAGGGACGTCAGTGGGGGATGAAGTAGAGTGGAAATGTTCTCAGCTGAGCACAGGCATTCCTCAGAGACACTTGCAGACCACCACAATAAAGCAAATATTGCAATACATCCAGTCAAGTGTTTTCATTTCCCAGTGCATATAAGAGTTTACATTATAGTCTATTAGCTGTGCAATAGCATTGTGTCTTTTTTTTTTTAAGATTTTATTTATTTATTTGACAGAGAGAGATTACAAGTAGGCAGAGAGGCAGGCAGAGAGAGAGAGGAGGAAGCAGGTCCCCTGCTGAGCAGGGAGCCCAATGCGGGCCTCGATCCCAGGACCCTGAGACCATGACCTGAGCCGAAAGCAGAGGCTTTAACCCACTGGGCCACCCAGGCGCCCAATAGCATTGTGTCTTAAAAAGCAATGTACATATCTTAGTTTAAAAATACTTTATTGCCAAAAAAATCTTAATCATCACCTGAGCTTTCCGCAAGTAATACCCTTTTTGCTGATGGAGGGTCTGCCTCAGTGTTGATGGCTACAGACGGATCAGGGCGGTGACTGCTGAAGGCTGGGGGAGGCTGTGGCAACTTCTTCAAATAAGACAACAGTGAAGTTGGCCACATCGAATGATTCTTCCTTTCGTCGGTTATTTCTTAGTAGCACAATAATGCTGTTTGATGGCATTTTACCCACACTAGGACTTCTTTCAAAACCAGAGTCAATCCTCTCAAACCCAGCCACTGCTTTCTCAACTAAATTTATGACATATTCTAATCCTTTATTGTCATTTCAACAATCTTCACAGCATCTTCACCAGGAGTAGAAGCCATCTCAAGAAACCACTTTCTTTGCTCATCCGCAGGAAGCACCTCCTCATCCATTCGACTTTTCTCAGGAGACTGCAGCAGTTCAGGCCCATCTTCAGGCTCCACTTCTCTTTCTCGTTCTTCTCTCTTCCTACCACATATCCAGTGACTTCCTCCACGAAGTCTTGAATCCCTCAAAGTCCTCTATCAAGGAAGAAAACAACTTTTTCCAAACTCTTGGTAATGCTGATATTTAGACCACCTCCCATCATAAATGTTCTTAATGGGATCTGGAAGGGGTAATCCTTTCCAGAAGGTTTTCAATTTACCTTGCCCAGATCCATCAGAGGAATCATTATGTATGGCAGGTAAGGCTTTATGAAATACATTTCTTAAATAAAAGACATGAAAGCCAGAATGGATGTTGTGTTAGCAGGCAAGAAAATACTGACCTCATTGTATATCTCCATCAGAGCTCTTGAGTGGCAAGGTACATTGCCAATGAGCAGTAATATTTTGTAAGAAACCTTATTTTCTAAGAAGAAGGTCTCAACAGTAGGCTTAAAATATTCAGTAAACCATGTTGTAAACAAATGTGCTCTCATCAAGTCTTTGTTGCTCCATTTCTAGAGCACAGCAGAGTAGATTTAGCATAATTCTTCAGGGTCCGAGGTTTTGGGGAATGGCAAATGACCAACGGCTTCAACTTAAAGTCACCAGCTACATTAGCCCCTACCTAACCAGAGAGTCCACCTGTCCTTTGGAGCTTGGAAACCAGGCACTAACTCCTCTTCTCTAGCTATAAAAGTCCTAGAAAGCATCTTCTTCCAATGGAAAACTGTTTGGTCTACATTGGAAGTCTGTTGTTTAGTGTAGCCACCCTCATTAATTAACTAGACCTTCTGGATCACTTGTTACAGCTTCTGCATCAGCACTTGCTGCTTCCACCTTTCTCTCTTGGCTTCTTTCTTTAAACCTCGTGAACCACCCTCTGCCAGCTTCAGACTTTTCTTCGGCAGCTTCCTCACCTCTCTCGGCCTTCATGGCATTGAAGAGAGGCAGGACCTGACTCTGAATTAGGCTCTGTCTTCAGGGAATGCTGTCACTGGTTGGATCTTCTAACCAAACCACTAAAACTTTTCCTACTTCAGCAATAAGATTGTCTCACTTTCTTACCATTCATGTGTTCACTGGAGTAGCACTTTTTTTTTTTTTAAGATTTTATTTATTTATTTGACAGAGAGAGAGAGAGAGATCATAAGTAGCCAGAGAGGCAGGCAGAGAGAGGAGGAAGCAGGCTCCCTGACGAGCAGAGAGCCCGACGTGGGCCTCGATCCCAGGACCCCGAGATCATGACCTGAGCCGAAGGCAGAGGCTTTAACCCACTGAGCCACCCAGGTGCCCTGGAGTAGCACTTTTAATTTCCTTCCAGAACCATTCCTCTAGGGGCACCTGGGTGGCCAAGTTGGTTAAGCATCTGCCTTCGGCTCAGGTCATGATCTCAAGGTCCTGGGATGGAGCCCTACGTCCGAGCTCCCAGCTCAGTGGGGAGTCTGCCTTTCCCTCTCCCTCTGCCCTGCTCATGCCTCCCCACCCCCCGACTCAAATAAGTAAAAACTTAAAAAAAAAAAAAAAAAAGAACCATTCTGCTGCATTCCCATCTCGGCTCTTTGATGCAAGAGGTCCGTCCTTCTGCCTGTCTCCGCTTTCAACATCCCTTCCTCATTAAGCATATCACTTCTAGCTTTTGATTTCAAGTGAGAGAGATTCGACTCTTCCTTTCAGGCGAACACCTAGAGGCCACTGTAGGATTATCAATTAGCCTAATTTCAATATTGCTGTGTTTCGGGGAATACAGGGAGGCCCGAGGAGAGGGAGACTGATGGGGAACAGCGGATCAGTGAAGCAGTCAGAACACACGCTTTTATCGATTAAGTTTGCTGTCTGATATGGGCTCAGTTCATGACACCCAAAACAATTACAATAGTAGTATCAAAGAACACAGATGACCATAAGAAATATCACAATGATGAAAAGGTTTGAAATATTACAATTATCAAATGTGACAGAGACATGAAGTGAGCAGACATTGTTGAAAAAATGGCAGTAGTAGGCTTGCTTAATATGATTGCCACAAACCTTCAATTTATAAAAAAAAATCATTATCTGCAAAGCGTAATAAAGTGAAGCATAATAAAATGAGATGTGCCTGTACTAACTGCCAAAGTCATGCCGGCATGCAGAATGTTGGTGGGCAGAGGCTTCTAAAGAGAAGGGAGGGGCACCTGGGTGGCTCAGGCAGTTAAGCATCTGACTCTTGGTTTCAGCTCAGGTCATGATCTCAGGGTCATGAGATCGAGCGCCTGCATCGGGCAGGTGCCTATTGGCATTTCTTGCCTTCCTGGGCTCGTGGTCACATCACTCCAGTCTCTGCCTCCACCTGTACATCGCTCCATGCACAGCACACAGTCCACCTGAGATTCTTTCCCTCCCCCTCCCTGTCTGCTCTTCCCTGAGTGTCTGCATGCGTGTGTGTGTGTGTGTGTGTGTGTAGCAGGTTGAATGAGGCCCCCCAAAAATATGTGCATCCTAATTCCCAGAGCTGTGAAAATGTTATCTTATTTGGAAAAGGAATTTTTGCGATGTAATTAAGGATCTTGAGATGAGGAGATCATCCTGGATTATCTGGGTGGGCTCTAAATCCAAAGACAAATGCTCAGTTAAGAGATAGGCAAGGGATATTTTACACACACACACACACGCTCAGGCACAGAAGAAAGCAAGGTAAAGATGGAGGCAGAGACTGGAGTGATGTGACCACAAGCCCACGAAGGCAAGAAATGCCAAGAGGCACCTGAAGTCAGAAACAGTAAGGAAGGATCCCCCGTGAAAGGCTCCAGAGGGGGCACAGTCCTGACAACACCTGATTTCAGACTCCTGGCCTCCAGAACTACGCGGTAATAAATTCCTGTTGCTTTAAGCCACTCAGGGTGTGGTAATGTATATGGCAGTCCTAGGAAACTAATACACCACCACATGGTGTGGGTATAATTTTTCCCCATTGAAAGATTAGAAAACAAACTCAGAGGTAAGTTGCTTAGGTAGAATTTAAAAACTGGGATTCAAGGACAGGTCCGAGTGTCTCCGAGGGGCAGCAATGTGGAAGAAGCAATGGCTGAAAGTCACGGAGGAGAGGGAGGGGCCAGAGAGAGAGAGAGAGAGAGATCTTCAATGTAAGAAGTAAGGAGGGAGTGAGAAAGGAGGGATAAGCCAGATCTCGGCTAGTGAAAGGAGGAGGAGGAAATCAGAAGGGGCACTTAAAGGTTACAGGAGAGAAAAGAGCTTCCCCTATTAGCTACAGAACATATACAGAAATAAACAATTTTTATTTGTACGGAAAAAAAAGCAAAATACCACTTATATAGGCCCCTGGATATTTCTATAGATATCTGAGTCTGGTATCTCTGAATCTCTCAGAACTCACGATAATCTTCTAAGTATCGGCTGCAGATGCCTAAAGGTTTTCTTCTACTGACATCTAGCCCTTGTTCAACGAACTCCCAGAAATGACTCATCCAAGATGGTAAAGCTAAACATATTATCTCTGGTAATAATGCTGTAAACCCCAGGATTAGGCCAGACTATATATGAAATATTGTTCATACTTTGCCTAGGACCCAAGTACTGCTTGGATTGAAAACAAAACAAACAATTCACTTTATGTCAAAGTATATTTAAGCAGAGTATCTTACTATGGTGACAATAATTCAAAATCAGGTATGGGCTCAAGAAAATCTGTAATGCAAATAATTACCAACCTATAATAACCTCCTCCCCATCTTTCAAGTGAGTCATGGGCTGACTAATGAATTAAGAGAATGAAAGAACTCTGCATTCAGAATCCCATTTTATCACAGAATAATGAATCCCGTGATTATATACAGTATAGATCTATTTCAGATCTTAGCCAACAGCCACAGCTTTGCTGACGTAGACGCTAAAAATTAATAAGAAATTCTTTACAGTTGGTGCTTTCACCATTTCCACTCTGCAGTTTAGCAGTTTTAAGTTATTTTGGGAGATTATTTGTGTTTGAATACTGATCAAAATTAAATATTTTTTTTTAAAAATTGGACTTCCAACAGTCTCATTAAAGATGTTCAGGGTGGAGGGCGCCTGGGTGGCTCAGTGGGTTAAAGCCTCTGCTTTCGGCTCAAGTCATGATCTCAGGGTCCTGGGATGGAGGCCCATATCAGGCTCCCTGCTCGGCGGGGAGCCTGCTTCCCCCTCTCTCTCTGCCTGCCTCTCTGCCTACTTGTAATCTCTCTCTCTCTCTGTCAAATAAATAAAATCTTTAAAAAAAAAAAAAAAAGATGTTCAGGGTGGAGTGTTTGTTCAACAGATGTTTACTGAATGCCTACCGTCTGCAAAACAGTACCAGAAACGAAGGCGTCCGGGGGGTTCTTCTATAAAAATCAAAATCCTGAAGAAGCATAAACTGTCTAAAACGTCAGAAGTACTTTCCAAACAATCAGATCATCAGCTCAGGCTAGTTTATACTTAGCTGATAACTCTAAGTATAGACTCTGAACCTGGCAATATGAAAAGACTACCTAACATAAGACATGGATCTGCACTATGTTAGTTCACTGTTATTCACTTAAAACAAACACATGCTTCTTTAAAGCAGGACAGGAGCTTAGAGTTAAGCATTACACCCCACACTGTAGAAAAGCAAANCAATCCAGGCTCAAGCCACCCCACTGTGCGCAAGGAGGGACCCACCACCCACACAAAGGCAAAGCCCTTTCCCTTGATATCAGTCTTGGCGATGATTTTTTGACTTTGACACCAAAAGCAAAAGCAAACAAGTGGGAAAACATTGAACTGAAAATCATCTGCACAGCAAAGGAAATCACCAACAAAATAAAAGGAGAGACAATGGAACGGGAGAAGAAATCTGCAAATTGTGTGTCTGATAAGGGCTAGTATCCAAAATATAAAAAGAACTCATACATATCAATAGCAATAAAATAACAATCTGATTAAAAATTGGGCAGATATACATAGACATTTCCCCAAAAATACACAGGTGGCCACGTGCAAAGCTGTCCAACATTTCACTGGGCATCAGGGACAGGCAAATCAAAGCCACAATCCCTCCTCACACCTGTCAGAAGGGTTACAGTCGACAACACAAGAGACCACAGGTGTCGGCGAGGATGTGAAGAAAGGGGAACCCTCCTGCACGGTTGGTGGGAATGCAAGCTGGTGCAGCCCCTCTGGAAAACAGTATGGAGGTTCCTTGGAAAGTTGAAAATAGAGCTACCCTATGACTCAGGAATTGCACTACCGGGTATTTATACAAAAAAAGAAGACATGAATTCAAAAAGCTATCTGCAAAAAAAAAAAAAAAAAGAAAAGCAAAATTAGGAGGAAATGAGGGAATCGAGGAAGAAGAGGGCAGGCAATTAAACAGATTTTTTTAAAGCCAATCAGTAAGGAAACTTATTTAATGAAATTACAGATTAAAAGATCAAACCATAAACAAACACACCCAGGAAACATTACAGAATTATTGAAAATCAGTGATTTCAGAGTACATAAGGTGAATGTGAAATGAATTTCTATCCTCTTGAGAATTCTATCATGAGGGGAAAAAAGTGGTATTTGAACTATATGTTTTACAATCATCCCCGATTTCCCTGTGTTTTCACAATACCTTTTGAAATTTCAACTTATTTATTTCATGAAAGTAAAATGACTCTAAAACAAGCAGGCGAGAAGGAGACATTGTGGGAAATGAATTTCAAAATTTTCTAAAGCTGGGGGAGCCTGGGTGGCTCAGTCAGTTGAGCCTCGGACTCTTGGTTTTGGCTCCGGTCATGATCTCAGGGTCATGAGATCCATGGGCTTGGTGCAGAGTCTCCTTGAGACTTTCTCTCCTTCTCCCTCTGACCCTCCCCCACTGAGAGCTCTCTAACAAATAAAATTTTTAAAAAAGATTTCCAAAGCCAGAGCACATTTTAAATCAATAAACAAGGTACCTTATAATTCTCTGCCTTAGGTCCCTTGATTCAAATAAAGTCTATTTTCTCTTCCTCTGAGTCAAACTGGTAATTGCACAAGTCATAGTTCCTGAGCTATTAACTTAATTATCAGGAAGGCAATATTATCTAAAATGGTTTCAGTAAAGTCACATTAACACTAGCAAGCCTCAAATATTTAAAAATAAAACAAGACATAATATTTCAATCAAGATGACAGGTTACAGTAACAAATCTCATATACCTACTTACCTATAACTATATTACAAAGGGACATTTCTAGTCAAATGCTATATGAAATTTTTTAAGCTTATCTTTAAGATCTCATTTATTTATTTGTCAGAGAGAGAGAGCACGCGCACGAGCAGGGGAAGCTACAGGCAGAGGGAGAAGCAGACTCCCCCCTGAGCAGGGAGCCCAGTGCAGACTGGATCCCAGGACCCTGAGATCGTGACCTGAGCCGAAGGCAGAGGCTTAACCAACTGAGCCACCCAGGTGTCCCATGAAATGTTTTTAAGTCATTGGCTAACGTACAGGGCTACATGCTCTAATCACTTTTGCTGCTCTTACTAAGTAAATTATAATGTATCTTTTTAATAATTAGAAGCACTAACAAATTTCTGATCAATCTATAACTCACTCACACAGTCATTGTAGACTCACAAAGAAACACATGATCCTGGTTGTCTTAAAGGACATATTTGTCCATTCTGTCCATTTCTATTCTGGAGGAAAAAAAATTTTCACCATGATAGCCATCTTTAGCTCCAGTAAAACACGATACTATAAACAAGTTAATCTGGCTTTTATAAAGTAAGTTTACTTCGATGAAAGAGCAAATGATATAAGATGATTAATTTCAAAAACCAAACCTATCTACCACTTGATTTTTTTTAACCCACCAGTTGGGGTATTTGTCAGAAATAAAGTTCCCAGGGTCCAGAATTACCTAGGATGTGTATTAAAAATGAATCAGAATCGGAATTAGCATGTCTGGTAATAAAACCTAAGAAATAAGTTTATGTATGCAAAACACCTTAAGTAAGGCTTATGCACATTCATGTTTGAAAAACACTGCTTGTAGTAATTCTTTAAAGAATACATTTGTAACAAACAAAAAAGTAGAATCTTCCTTCTATATTAGTTTAACTTATATTAAATAAATCCTCTACACAGCTTTCTAATTTATGCACAGTTCATTCAGACATAGCAGAATCTATGTTTACCTCCTATTATGATGGTATCACACAATGATTTGGTGGAGTCAAAGACTTTTACTAACTCGAGTAATTAATCATGAAAACAAAGATGAAAGCAAAAAGCCATATTTATTACGCCTCTGGAAGGAAAAAAAAGTTAATTATAAATTTCTGATTTAAAATTACTAAGTATGTTTTCCTAAACATTTTGCTGTGCCACGTAACCAAAAATATAACTGCTGACAAACATCCTTGAAGCTTGCTTTCCTATTTTAATCGAGGAGGGTTCTTGCTGTAGCTTCAAATCAAACTTTGCCAAGTTCTGGTATGACTGAAACAAGTACGCTCATGAAACATAACAAATTAGGTTGGCCCGACACAGGATTCACATACTGGAGAAAAATAAAATTGAGGTGTTACCTGAAATTCTCCAGTGAATCCAAGACACGAAGTAAAAATATCTAGTACTAACTGGAGTAAACTCTTAATTCTGCAAAGGCATGTTAATGGCATTGTAGGTGCCTACTTTCAACCTTGAACTGGCCTGATCTTCAACTCAAATCGCGTTACCTGTATAACAGTATTCTCTTTGTTATTCTGACAAAAGGCAGAAATGGAGAGAAGGTCTTTAAAATACTAAATTACTGTGTCCTCCAGAAATTAAAAGGAAGAAAAACAGATTCAGAGGGAAACGGGGGGAGAAGAGGATGACAGAGATGACAGGGGCAGGCTGCTCTGATTAAACTGGAAAACTGCAGTCTGAGGCAGTGGTAACAACAGCCAGCTTGGTCTAAGGCGGCCAGGAAAGTTGACCAGAAGGGGAACACTGTAAATGCAGAGATAATGCTCCTGGAAACTCCCAAATGTGACCCCGGAAAACCAAGCTCTACACAAATCACCGCCACGCACCTCCTTCCACTGTCTCACTGCAGCCTCCCCACCACCACCTCCACACTCACTGGGGTTAGGACAAACATGAAACACAGCCTTGAAAGGGAAAGGAGTCACAAAAGGCAGTGTGGGCGGAGGTCGGGGAGACAGGTGGAGGAGCAGGTCTGCCCTGGGGCTGGGTGAGCAAGGGTGCTGCACAGTCTAACACAGCATCACTGAGTTTAAGAGGCTATTCGAAGTCTATCCAGCCTCCCAAGCCAAGCACCTTCTCCAGCCTTAACAGGTGGGCAGCTACCCCTGGCTTGAGGAGGCACCTAGGAGGCCCTTATTTCATTGTTTATACCTCAGTCAGAATGATTTGATTTCTTAAAATATGCCTCTTTGTAACTTCCCTCATTGCTATCTGACGCTCTTCAAAAACAAAGGTTCATCTCTCTTCCATGTGGTGTTCCTTGAACCTAAAGAACACAGAGTTCATATTTCCCCCAAATCAACTCCCAGCACAGCAGCGACCAGACCCTTCAGCTGCCCCAAGGTGTATGTTTCAGCTCTTCCAAAAATCTGTCTACCTCAGCTCTCTTTGGGCACATGACACTCTTTGGGAGGCTGTCTTGCCTTCTCTTTCTTTACAATAAGGCTTTTATTCCATGAGCACAGGGTTTGGGGGTGTGGCAGGGACAACTCTATGAAGCTCCGACAGTGGACAAAGCCGTGGGCTACATCTCAAATCTTTCTCCTGGGACTTCTTTGCACAAAACTTTGTCTCCAGCGACACGGCCTCTGTGTCCAAGGTTCCCATGGTCCTAGGCCCTTAAACACGGGATCAAACCTAGAGGCACCCATGGGGAAACCGGCGGCCACAGCTCTGACTACCAGAGCCTAAGGCCTGCAAACCCAAGCACGCTGACAAGCTCTATAGTACATTCTGTCATAAACAGCCCGGCCGCACAGTGGGTTAGGAAATTATCCCCCTACATAACACTGCCTCAAGAGAAAAACCCATTCTGTTCCCAACTAAATTCCAACTGGTATTTGGAATACCTACCACACCTACCATACAGAGACTACAAACTTAGATTAGGAGTTTCTCTTTTAGAAGTATCCACAGACATGGCCATTTTTACTTCTCATAAACATTAAAAGGAAGTCTGATAAACCCTGCTGCAGAATACACGTGTCACTTATCTCATTCCGCCATGTTGTTTAATAGACCTCAAATTTATTTATGAAAGAATAACATGAAGAATAGCATTTAGCATTCTCAGATTTCAGGGAATCAATTTTCCCTCCAAAACTACCGCATTTCCCACAAGTCCAAAGGATTTAGGTTCACTTACACTGAAACAATATAGCTTGAGTTACAAATGCTGCTCAAGAATGGCAATCCGACTGGGGTCGGAAGTCTCCAAGAACACTTCCCATTCCCTTGAACGTAGACTAGACTGACCATCTCTCTTCTAAGAAAATATGGTAGGGGCACCAAGGTGGCACAGTAGGTACAGTGTCTGCCTTAGGCTCAGGTCATGATCTCAGGGTGCTGGGATCAAGCCCTGAATCGGGCTCCCTGCTCAGCAGAGTCGGCTGCTCCTTCTCCCTCTGCCCCTCACCCCTGCTCGTGCACACACACTCTCTCTCTCTCAAATAAATAAATAAAGTCTTAAAAAAAAAAAGAAAGAAAGAAAAATATAGCAAAAGTGATGGGGTTGTGAGCTGTCCTATGGAGAGGCCCACGTGGCAAGAAGTAAGGGAGGCCTCCAACAACCTGCAAAGAACTGAGGCCCTTGGCCAAACAACCCTCAAGGAACTGAGTCCTGCCCAAATCCACATAGATGAACCACAACCCTGATCAACACTCCACACTCTGTAGCCTCGAGAGAGACCTTGAACCAGAGGCATGCAGCCAAACCATGTCCAGATTCCTGGCCCACTGCACCGATGATAATAATATATTTGTTCTTTTGGACGCCTGGGTGGCTCAGTTGGTTAAGTGACTGCCTTCAGCTCAGGTCATGATCCGGGAGCCCTGGGAATGAGTCCCACATCGGGCTCCCAGCTCCATGGGGAGTCTGCTTCTCCCTCTGACCTTCTCCCCTCTCATGCTCTTGCTTTCTCTCTCTCAAATAAATAAATAAAATCTTTAAAAATATTTATATTTGTTCTTTTAAACCCCACATTTGGGGATAATTCACAAAGTTACAGATAACTAATATACTAACCAATCCAATTTTCTCTACGGTTTCTAATTCCCAGACAGTCCCTCCATATTCTCCCAAGCAACTAACATGGAATATCCCAATGGCACTGAGGAGTCAGCTGGTAAGAGAACAAAGGAGCTGCCATACCAAGAGAAGTGATTTAAGCGTCTAGTGTGGTCCAAGGCAGAAACCAAATCTCTTAACTTAGGTTAGGACTCTATACGAAGATTTGGTCAAATAAACTGAGCCCCACACTCTCAACAGGTAACTCAGACACCTGCCCAATCAAGAATGAATCTTCTGCTCCATATTGATCTAATTTTTGCTAACACAAACATCTTTATGCCCACTTCTCCCAACTCTAAAATTAATGTACCTATATACTTGATCCCATCCTCTCTTCCTGCTCTCCCTGACTGATTCCAATCTTGTTCCCTTTAATCCATTCATACCAGTACTACCTAAATATTTTGAAGTGAAGATCTGGTCATGTCACTCTCCTACTCAAAATTTAGGTTCAATGGTTTGACACTGTCCTCGGGCTAACATCCAAGCTCTCACACCCAGTTTACAAGGATCACTATGATTAGACCCATACTTATCTCTCTGGCTTCAGCCCACACTCTCCTCTGTACTCTATGCTTTAGCCCCTATGCTTGTTTATTTGGTTTTTTTAACTTTCCATTTCTCCCTCTCCTCTTTTTTTTTTTTTTTTAAAGATTTTATTTATTTGACACAGAGAGAGAGATTACAAGTAGGCAGAGAGGCAGGGAGAGGAGGAAGCAGGCTCCCTGCTGAGCAGAGAGCCCGATGCGGGCCTCGATTCCAGGACGCTGAGATCATGACCTGAGCCGAAAGCAGAGGCTTTAACCCACTGAGCCACCCAGGCGCCCTCTCCCTCTCCTCTTAGCCTTCAAATCTTCCATTCCTGCATGAAATACTTTTCTCCAAAGCCAATCTTTTTTTTTTTTTTTAAAGATTTTTATTTATTTATTTGACACAGAGAGAGAGATTACAAGTAGGCAGAGAGGCAGGGAGAGGAGGAAGCAGGCTCCCTGCTGAGCAGAGAGCCCGATGCGGGCCTCGATTCCAGGACGCTGAGATCATGACCTGAGCCGAAAGCAGAGGCTTTAACCCACTGAGCCACCCAGGCGCCCTCTCCCTCTCCTCTTAGCCTTCAAATCTTCCATTCCTGCATGAAATACTTTTCTCCAAAGCCAATCTTTTTTTTTTTTTTTAAAGATTTTTATTTATTTATTTGACACAGAGAGAGAGATTACAAGTAGGCAGAGAGACAGGGAGAGGAGGAAGCAGGCTCCCTGCTGAGCAGAGAGCCTGATGCGGGCCTCGATCCCAGGACGCTGAGATCATGACCTGAGCCAAAAGCAGAGGCTTTAACCCACTGAGCCACCCAGGCGCCCTCCAAAGCCAATCTTTTAATTACCTAACTTAAGCTTCTGTCCTCGGCTTCATCTTCATCTTCTCCACAGTGCCTAAACCAGTTTAGTGCCACCCCACGACCTGCACCTCCATAGCAGATGGTATTTCACTCTACTCTGGAACAACTACTCTTCAGTTGTGAGGATTCGTCACTGGCTAGATGATCTATGAAGACAGGGACCATGTAGATCCTATTCGATGCTGAACCACAGCACTGTCTGTAGACACTCACTGTATGAAAAAATAAATGAAGTCTTCCCAGATCACATGTCATAATCTATTCCCTTTCTCAAATCTTCAAACCCTGTCCTCAGCCCTTAAACCTTTCTAAAAGGTTCTTACAGAACCTCAGGTCTTCCCAACTTGTAAGGTTCCTTAGATCCTGCTTCCCTGTACTTTACCCTAAATAAGACACTTTCATGTGACCTCTGATTTACTACCTAACTCAAGGCTATCTGACCAGTTAAAACAAAAATTGTTCCTGAAGTAGCTGTCATGGACCTCCTACTTATCAAACTGGTAATTCTTCTTCCAAGTATTAACCCGTTTCTTTTCTTTCACTTTTTTAAGATTTTATTTATTTATTTATTTGACAAAGAGAGAGAGAGAGAGAGAGACAGCAAGAGAGGGAACACAAGTCAGGAGAGAGGGAGAGGGAGAAGCAAGGCTTCCCATTGAGCAGGGAGCCTGATGTAGAGCTCAAACCCAGAACCCTGGGATCATGACCTGAGCCAAAGGCAGCCGTTCAACCCACTGAGTCACCCAGGCACCCAAGCCACCCGGGGGGTCCTACATTAACCCATTTCAACACTTGTCTTGCTGTTTTCATTCATTGTTTTTCATTCACACTTGGACCTCCTCTATATTTTGATCTATCATCCCACGTTTAAGAGTAACCAACACAGTGAGTCACTTCTGCTTGCAGGAGTTAGTTTTAAAACTCAGGTGTGGGAAAAAAATAAAAAAAACAACTCAGGTGTGTTGGGAGAGAAATAAGTACCATTCACCTACCTGCTAAAGACAGCCAAATCTCTCTCCTGTCAAACATTTCTCCTGGGCTCTAAGTCCTTATGTCCATCCTCCTACCTACTGACAAGTTCTTCCTGGGTATCCCAACGGCATCCTAACTCAGTTTCTCTAAAACCAAAACAGCACATGCCTTTCTCTCTACTCCCTGCAACCAGCTACTGGGCTGCTGAAGCTAGAATACAAGCATCGTCTTAAAGCTTCTCCCTTTCCTTCAATGTCACTACTCCCATCCCCCCTCAACTCTACCCAGACCCAACTATGACCTTGACCAGGTTCTAATCTTCTGAGCTACTGAAAAAACTTCCTACCTGGTCTCTTTGTCCCTGGTTGTGCCCTCTATCACTGGGCTCCATGCTGAGAAATGCTGTAGAACAAAGGATTGCATCACTCCCCTTTTCAAAACTTCTGATGTTTCCTGCTACTCCCAAGACAAAAATTTGAGCATTGGCTAAGTGACCAGCAAAGGAAGGCCCAGAGGAAAGAAACAGCCAACACCACAGCCCAAATCAAAAGAACCCCTGAAAGGAGCCATGTAGGTCAGAGAACTTGGTGAGGAAAAAACCAAAGGACCTTTGAAACACAAAGCAAACTATAACAGGTCACAAAGAACACAACCAGGCTTTCCCAG
Source organism: Ailurus styani (assembly GCA_002007465.1). Taxonomy (NCBI): domain Eukaryota; kingdom Metazoa; phylum Chordata; class Mammalia; order Carnivora; family Ailuridae; genus Ailurus; species Ailurus styani. The sequence continues at coordinate 1,892,812 of LNAC01000166.1, read as the reverse complement.
CCAGGGCCAGGAGGCTAAAGGGCTATGATAAGAAAGTTGCAGGGCAACTTGCCACCTTCTGAGCTAGCCAAGAGAGGCCCAGGGAAAATGTCAGGGGACTCTCAGCAAGGACCTAAAGAAGCCACAGCTCTCCCCTAACACCTACCCTTACACATACAACCACACGTCCTGAGCACCCATTAGCTACACCAGTATCAGCAGAGCACAAACCGCCTGGAGGCCCAAATAACAAAGCACTTGCCAGGTAATTATTCCTTAAAGGGCCCATAGGAATTCAGATCAAAGTGCTCCAACCAGATTCCACTTCTACTCAAAAAATAAAACGGCCTCTCAGCACATCTAGGAAAGGTCAAAACCTCCAATAAGTCACATAGACAGTGAAACCCCACTACCAATGGAGTTGTGCAATCTTCTCCACAGTACCACCCCACTGATTATAGGCACATCAACTTTTTTCTTAATCATAGACAGGTTGGATAAACCTATGTGAGTCAAGACCAGCTTCTCTCTGCCAGAATTCTAGGGACCTCAACACCAAAACACTAGGCTGGACAGGGGAGTCCCACAACTTTTTCTCAACGTGGCTGATCTGCCACCCCATACCCTAAGTGGTAGCCAGATGGAAATACTCCTATTTTCTGTAAGTGTCTTTGGCCATGCTGCCCCTTTGTTTAGTCCAGTTAAATCTGATCCATCCTCAACAGCCCGTTCCAACCACCAGCTCCCTCTGGAAATCCTTAACCGGCCCTCACTGCACAATGCAGGTGTCCCAATGACTGGCTACAGCTCTTTCCTGGTGCTAGTCCCATTGTAGCATGAAGGAAGTAACTGTGTCTTAGTCATCTGCCTTCTGTGCCTCAAACAATGTCTAGCCTATCTGAGATACTCCACTTGTGTTGGATGAATGAACTCATAAGTCGTAAGTTCATCTTCTCCTACCATGCTACAGCTGGAAAATGTAAGTATGTTGTGTTGGAAGCAGCACTGGAAACTAAACACTAAATGGAATACCACTCTCAGTCCAGCCAGGTCAAGAACTTGGGAGGAAACTGCACTCAACTTTTTGCAATCATGTACAAAGGCAAAAGAGAATGAGAAACAACTAATGGCTCCTGACTCTACCAGGTGGGCTCTGGGGGGAAAAATCTGTCTTCCTGTGGGGGAGGGTGTCTGCAGATCAGTTTCCCTTGTTACTAAAGTTCATAATATAAAGACTATCCCTGTATTTCCTGCATGAATCAGAAATTTCAAGGAAAATGTTTCAATTTATTCAAATTATTCTTAAACTAATGAGCTTTGAGTTTGATGGGACTCTTAGATTAACACCCAAATAGCCAAAAAACTGTTCAACATGAGAAAACATTGGAAACTAAACAGCCTAGGCTGTCTACAACTGTGTGATACTATCCACTCAGAGGGAAGAGAGAGAGGGAGGGAAAAACACAGGTGAAAAAGGCTAAGGAAGAGGAACTAAAAATGAGAAAAGGACCGCCTGGGGGAAGGTGCATGACAAAAATAGGTGTCTGGGCAGAACATGTAGGAAAATAAAATTAATGTCTACACAACAGGTTGATGTGAACAGGAATAATATGGACCTTTTAATGGAAGACATTTGAAACATTTATTTTAGGATCAATAAAAAGTGCTCTCTTATACCACAGATATTTCAGTCTCAAGAAAGTTTTCCCCTAAGATGTAATTCAGGCTAAAATATGGATTATTTCAAGAAGTTTCTCTGTACATCTAATGTAAATTAGTTATAAGGACCAAGTTTGGGGTACACCTCATTAAGAAGAAATCTAGAATGAAACAGGAAGTGTACATGAAGCATTTCTGTAGCATACCAACATACTATGGTTATCCTGAAAATCCACTTGGGCACTGATTTTGCATTGTGAGCTGAACTAGCCACATTTTTCATGAACTGTCACTTTTACTTTAAAGAACTGACAAGCTTGGTTATTTAGACTCCTGTATTTGACCTACTTTTTCCCAAAAATGAACAAAGTGAGCCTGGCACTTCAAAAAAAACAAAAACAACAACAAAAAAACCTGACAGTATTTGTTGCCAATGATAAAAACTTGAGCTTTTAGGCAAATGTGATTTTTGGAAAACTCCTCAATAAAAGAGAAATAAGGAGACTTTTTTCCTGCTAAATAAATGCTGGGTTTGGGAAATAGATACAGCTTAACAAATTGATAGCACTTTATAAGTTTCGGTTCTCATTCTCCTTACTGGCTTTAGTCAATTTTTTTAAGTTATAAATTATAAGACCCACAAAAACAGTAGCTTAAACGGTGTCGACCCAATTGTCTACAAGAAAAAAGGCCAAATTTTTATGACATATCAGTGATTATTCTATGGCAAATGTTAAACTTACATATTAGTGAGAAAAATGTATTAGTATTTAGTATCAATTGAATTTTAAGAATCTACAGATAATATATCAATGCACCAAGAAAAAAAAGGATGACTGCCAAGTAACAGAATTCTGATCTCCTTTAGTTAACTTTTTGAGTGTCTTAACTTCAAGTTATTCGAAATACCAAGAAAGTAAAAACATTGTTGCCTATGTACTAAAAACCTTTTCCTGCAAAACCTCTCAAAGTTTAATGTCTGATTAACCAACATCACCCAAAGATTTCCAACCTTTAAAGAGCTACATGACAAAGTAAAAACAGCTGTAGAAGGAAGAGTTAATTTATAAGACTGTCAAAATGGCAGAGAACTTTAAGAAAAGCCAGCAAAATAATTTGGCTAACTATTCTCAAGCCCACTAAACTACCACTGTCATTTCTACTACCGGTTTCCGGGGGGGGGGGGCGGGGGGGCGGGTTATTTAGTCTAAAGAAAAAACTGCATTAAAAGAAAATAATATCTTAAAATACACATACTGGTTCAAACTTTAACCTCAAACTTCTATTTTGTAATACATCAAGGTTTCAACAATTTATGTCTTCTCAAGCATCATTATCTTAGTTTATACATCTTACTTGAATCCAAAAATTTAATCAAGAAAAAGTCACATAGTAATTCTGTTCTAGGAAATGCAACAGTCTCCATGAGGTTTGCATCTTCCTTCTCCCCTGCAGTTCATTACAATAATCCATTATCGCACAAGACAATGCCCTGATACTAATGCCATTTCAAAATTCTGCAGGTGTTCTCGCTGTATGAGAGGCCATACATTTTTAGCTAACCCAGGGAGAAATGGCCCTGACTCAAAAGACTACTAGTGTCTAGAAAGAAATAATAGGAGATACACACTATTACTAAGTGCACATTAAACTTATATTTTACACTAAATACCATAAATATTGAACATTAAACACACAATAACCAGGAAAAACTCAGAAAAAGTTTTGGAGATACAATGTGTTTTAACATCCATATGAAGTTCTTATTTTTTATTCATCAGAATGCCACACTAGCACCTTTCCAACCAAAGGGGACTGAGTAATTAGAATATTTAATGAGCAAATTCAAGTAGATTATTTAAAAAGGTATTTGGCCCAAAATATGATAAATAGGTTAAAATGTTAAGCTACAAACTATCCTGTGTAACTGTCACTTTAATCATTGTATTATCTCAGAAATCATCCTAACAGGTAGCAGAGTCTACCTACTCTTGAAAAGCAGGCTTAATAATGGAGCATTGTTTTCACAGGAAAACTCATCGCCTAAAAATTCCTGAAGTGTGGCACAAATGTTCACTGACCCCATTCTAAAAAAGTGACCTAGAACACTAGAATGCATATATTCTTGAACTCAATCACATTCCCTGGTGTTGGTTTCTCCTTCATGTTTTTAAACCAGTTATTATATCCGAGGGTGTTTGAATAAAACTACGATGAAGCACGAGTTTAAGCTTATAAAGAGGTGATATTAAATGACTAAAGCTGTCATGAATACTCAAAAAAGCGACCGGGGCATCCGGGGTCACCACACCTGATTTTGCTACGTCCATTTAATGCAGTCTTTTAAGTTAGTTAAACCGGCACAAACGAAACTCACGTACCAAAGCCAGGCTCCGAGCAGTTTCTCTAACACGTCTGAATTAACATCTCAAATAAAATGCTCTCGGCCAGTCCCCTGTTTATACACCTTCCAAAGCCTCTAAGTAACATCCCGCATTTCCTTCGGTGTGACCGTGGGAAGGGAGGGTGTGTCTCGGTGCTTACCGATGCCCGGAGCCACATAGACGAAGTAGAGGCAGGACGAGGAGAGGGAGAAGAAGAAGATGAAGGCGAGAAGGGAGCGATTGGAGACCCGCATCATCCTCTTGAGCACAGACATCTTCCTCTTCCCGGCCAGCAGCTCAGGCTGCGCTCTCAGGCCGGACTTGGGGGCACCATCCAGGCCCTAAACTTCCAGGAATGTGCTAAGAACCCCGAGACTGCAACGGGGTCCGCGCGGGCAGGACCTAGGGGAGAGGGCCGGGGCGGGCAGGAGGGAAGGGGAGGGAGCGGACGGAATGAATGGGCGGCTGGAGAGTCGGGGGGAGGGGAGGCGCGGGAGGAGAGGAGGAAGGGGTGGAGGAGGAAAAAGGGAGGCAAGCGGGGCGGGGGGGG
>LNAC01000166.1:1724923-1887422 GCA_002007465.1 Ailurus styani | reverse complement strand
CGCTGCTCCCCGAGCCGAGGGGCCGGTCCTGAGGCTCGGGTCCGCGCCCCCCCGCCCCCGCCCGGGGATCGGTAAAGACGGATGATGTACCTTGAGGGAAAAGGGTATCTCGAGGAGGGGACTTCAGTGGTGTAATTTCCTCCCAAAATACACGCTCCGGGAACAAGATGTTTTTTGCCGTCCCGGATTAATGAAACCTTCCATCCCGCACTTATAGAAACACACTGCCAGGATGTGTTATAGATCTATGTATATCCCCTGTGATGGGACTCGCCTTCTCATCTGAAGGTGAGCACCGGGTCGTCTTACAGTAGCTCTACCCATTCAGGAGGGGCGGAAAAGACTTCTGTGCAGCCAATTGGCCGTTCAGTACTGCAGCACCAACCAGCTTCAATAGGCAAATTGTTTTAATTCCCCTCCTAGGCCGTGGTCTCCTCTTTGTTCAAAAATCGCATCTTTCTGCTAACTAAATAAATTAGTCCGGAGCCTTAGTTCAGTTGTCTCAGTTTACCAATGAGTGTGTGAAGGTGTTTCAACTAATCATGTAGGAAGTGGCTGGATGCCACCCCCCCCCCACTGCCATCGTTTGCTGGCTACATTTCCAGAGGCAGTGGTGGTGACCCATCACTTGATTGCCAGCAAATCTGGTACTTTCTTAGCAAGATACCGATGCTTTGGATCGTCTCTTCAATAATACTGTGTTACATGGAGCCTGAAACACCTAGATTTATACTTCACTAAGGCCTTTTATTAACTGTGAAATTCATGGCAAGCTACTACTCTCTGCAAGCCTCTCTCGGTGGCCCTCAAATGATGGGTGTGAGACCACCTTGCAAGGCTGTGGGTTAAACAGGGTAACTGTAAAATGCCAAGCGCTACGGCTGGCACGTAAAGAGAATCCCTCATATTCCATTAGACAGTTGACTGAATGGAATCACCAAGTTCAAATTCATTTTTTAATATATTTTGATTTGGGGGAATTCTCTGGTTGATGGGATATTTGATGTGAAATAAAATGACACTATTCTGTAGCATTTTTAGATGCTTAAGGGGAATGTGAAATACAAACACAGCAATATTAAATGAAAATAAAACTCACTTTAAAAAAAAATACCTAGGCAAAAGAAAGAAATCCATGAATGGTCCTGAAGCAAAGAGTTTCCCCTGTCAGTCCCTACTGACTTTTTATCTCTCTGTTCCCACAAGTTCAACCACCATGCTGGCTTAGCAATGCCCAGGTCTCAGGCAAGGCTGACTTTTTATAAGGAAAGTTTATTATGTAACCAAGAGGGAAGTATTAACATTGTAGAAACTATTAATCTTACTGTAAGAAATCTGACATCTATGTATAGATGTGCCTCGCTGGCATAGGCGACTGCCATGGTTACTCTCTCAAGTTCACCACAGTACTTGTTAAAACTAATTAGTTGCTAAGAGAGTAAATCTTAAAAGGTCACATCACAAGAAAAAAAAATTATAACTATGCATGGTGACAGATGGTAAACAGATTTATTGTGGTCATTTTGCAGTGTAACAAATATTGAATCATTCTGTACACCTGAAACTAATGTAAGATTATATGTCAACTCTACCTCAATAAAAAAATCAATTATTGAAAAAAATTCAAATTAAAAAAAAAAAAAAGCCTGGTTTGTTCTGAAAAGAAAAAGACTGGTGGACTCTTCCCTGTAGTAAAAGCAGTGTACCAGAAAACCAGCTCAGTTGGTACTTTTATCACCAGTCACAAAGAGAAGCCACCAAGCCTCTAGGGCCAGGGAGCCTGAAGTAGAATCCCAATCATTCTCTGATCAAGTGACCTCAAAGATAATCATACTACCTATTAAGGTTGTTGTAAGGATTAAATTAAATGAGTTAATGCCTCTAAAGAGCTTGGGGGAGCCTGGTACCTAGTAAGCACAATTTGAATATTTTTCTTTTTTTTTTTTTTAATCTCTCTTTTAGATCACACTCTGCCAACAATAAGTGTGACGCTGGTCTCTTTCTGTTTAAAAACCAAATCTAGGGCGCCTGGGTGGCTCAGTGGGTTAAAGCCGCTGCCTTCGGCTCAGGTCATGATCTCAGGGTCCTGGGATCGAGCCCCGCATCATCGGGCTCTCTGCTCAGCAGGGAGCCTGCTTCCCCCCTCTCCTCTCTCTCCGCCTGCCTCTCTGCCTACTTGTAATCTCTCTCTCTGTGTCAAATGAATAAATAAAAAAATCTTTAAAAAATAAATAAATAAATAAATAAATAAAAACCAAATCTACTGAGTCACCTATGAAGTCTCTAGCTGTCTGAAGGATGTTGCAGGGTCTCAGCCATTTGTAAAGCCGAAGTCCATGAAATACTCAGAGTGCAAGGAATGCTAACCAGACCTTTCCAAGCCTAGATTATCGACTGATAATTCCTCAGTAGCCAGGTAAAGTCCACAGCAGAAAAATGACCTTGAAGAAAGTTTCATTTTATAACATTAAGTTTAGTTTTATAATATCAATAAGACTTAACGCTTATAATAATAAGACAAAACATACCCTGTTAAGACACAAGTGAATTTCATTTAATTGCTTTGTTCTGTATTTATTACCACCAAGTATTCTTTTTATTATTTTCTGTCTCCGAGAGCTCCCATGCTCTTAAATATTTGGGTATCAAACTGAGTAAGTTAAGTTTTAACAATGGTTTTCTATTTATATTAATCAGAAATATATTACTGAGACTGTGATTACAACAAAAAAGAAAAATGTATTTGTTTGATGAGGTGGATGACATTTTACTTGGTCTGTGCTGAGGATAAAGAATAGTTATTAAGTGTTTGGGATTTGCTCACAACCTTGGTAGCATAAAAATCAGTAAGTTGCTTTTTTTCCCCTATAAATTGGGGGGAAAAGGAATGAAAGAAAGCACACTGAACCTCCTTTTTATGGTTAGTTAGGGTTCACACTTCCATATTACGAACACTGATTAAATATAGTAATATTTTATATTTAAACACAGAGCCTCAGCACCTGAGATTCAGTTAAAGAAAATTGTTCGGTAGATGAATTATGCTTAGATAGTTGAATTTTTTTACTTATATAATTGGAATGTAGATTGTATAAGAGTTAGATACTGGCATGGTCTCTAAAATGGAATATATGTTCCAAAATATTGTTGTGGCACAGAAACTTCTTTTTTTCTTTGAGCCCAACGTGGGGCTTAAACTCACACCCCTGATATCAAGACCTGAGCTAATATCAAGAGTCAGGTGCCTAAATGCCTGAGCTACCCATGTGCCCCCAGAAATTTCTCTTAAATAATATGCTCATTTCCTACTGATTTCCACGATAAACATAGTCAGAGTTCTCCTGATTATCAGTCCCTATCTCTTATTTAGGTCATAACAAACTTTAAATGTCTTACATTTGAGAGCAAACATAATCAATTTAAAGCCAGACTCTCAATAATAATCATATATATATGAAATAAGATAGACTTTACGATAATACTGTATTGTGGTTAAAATTTAAAAAGAAAACCACTGGAGTGATGAGAATCCCTATTCCAGAAGTTGACCCAAATTTCATACTCCTCTCAGATTGCTTAACCTTTGTTCTGAAATCCAAAATCATTCTTTCCCATCATAAGAATGCCTTATAGCATTTTCAAGTATTCAAACCACCTTCCTATCATTTTCACAAAATCCCTTTGGCATACATTTAGCAAGTATTATTATGGCACTTGAGACAAGGAAATGATGGCCCCATCAGGTACAATGTATGGCCGGAGTTCACATGGTAATGAGGTAGCAGCAGAGCTGGGAAAAGAGCGAAGATGTTATCAGCCTCCCAGCGTCCCTTCCACAAACCACACCAGCTCCCGTCTTCACAGGGATTACTTTGCCTGTCAGGGCAAATGTTTTATGAGTGTACTTTTCAAAGTTTTCTATAAATAAGTAGGTGCTCTCTGTCTCTCAAACTATCTTTACTGATTTTGTCTCTGACATCTGTGTCATGAAATATATTGATTGTACTGTCTGGTACATAAAGGGAAGGTCCACCTGTCTGGCTCAAGCAATTGATAAGTCATAACGAAAAATTAATAGATTTTGTTTGCTTTAACCCTTCTTTTTCTCAGCATAATGTTGATTTATTCAACAGATGGCTAGTTTTGCCTTAAAGAGACTCTGAGCTGCCAGGCCATGCACCCCCAGGCTGCCTGGGAAAAAGAAGTCTGCCCATGGCAGATGGCATTAGACTCTGTTGGGAAAAACAGATGTGGGAGTTTGGGGAACGGACAATGAAAAGCCAAAACAGGAGATTAAAAGAGAAGCTGAGGTACATACAAGGTAGTGCCTGGTGCCTTCCATGGAAAGGGATGTGATATCAGCACCCACCAAGGTAGACGTAGGAGGCTTCCTCTTCCTGCTTCAGGCTTCCATCTCCCGGGTCCCATGCAGCCCCCCAAAAGCTGAGGGAAATCCAAGAATCGGCACAAATACAAACCAGCTGCATAGGACATGTGGGCTTTGTACACACCAGCTGAGCAACCCAGCCCTCAAGAGAGCCTTGAAACCTGGCTGCTAAACAGACAAAACAATAGCCACATCCCCAGAGCTACCTTGAATCCTAAACAGCAGTTAGTCCTGAGTAACCCCGAGAGATACTTTTCTCACTGATACACACATCCACGTTAAAAAGAAGGAAAAAAGAAAACCGCTCCTATTACTTGACCCAGTTCAAAAGATTCTGTGTATTGCAGTCAAAATAGCCCATCATCATTTTTTTGAAAAAAAATCTTTAAAAAATTCCTTGAACATGATTCTATTTTGATGATATATAGTAGTAGTCCAGAACCTTGTATAAAAACAAGGCAATAAATAATTATTGAATGAATAAGTCAACACACTCTTAACCTTTTACATAATTACATATATTCCTCTGGGTAATGTAACAAGGAATACAAGTTAGTTCACCTTAACTTACCCAGAGCATTTTATTGAAAGAGCCATCTTCATAGGTGAATGAATCATAAAAGTAGAAGATAAAATGCATAGATAAAAGCTAGTGTACTATTAAAGTGTTCTTCTATTGTATCAAGAATCTTATACCTGTGGCAGCCAAAAGCAGTAAAAAAAAATAGAATTTAAAATACAGAATAACCTTTAATGAAGGACATTAGTAGGCAATTTTCTATCCATTTTTTTTATCCTGTTTAACATCATAGGGCTCAGAGGAGACATCATATGTCTCAGATGGAGACATCTATTCTTTTAGTGACTAAATCACCCTGGGGGCGGCGGGGGAACTAGTTTTAGAGTTTAAATGGCTAAATATTGAAGTGAGAAAGAAGATTCAGTTAAATTTCATACAGAATTTCAGTGCTTCTGTGTCTGAAAAGGGAATTTTGGAATACTGAGGTCCTGACTTAAACTAAAATTCACAAGTTCACAGTCACCAGAAGGATTTAAGTCACTGTAATCAGGGATGTAAAAACATAAATTTAAATATGTCAGAGTTAACCAAAAGAAAGATGGAAGCCAGCCTTTTCAGCCTAAAAAGTACAAATAATATCAATTCACCGTGACCAATAAGGAATGCCCCAGAAATGCAAGAACCTATCAACATTAGGCAAATTGTTAACATAATCCAACATATTAGGCCAAAGAAAAAACTTTAGTATCTTATTTTCAAGTAGGTGATTGTATAAATATACTACAATTTAATTAGCTATTCTGTTATTTTTTAATGAACATTGGTTTTCAGTTTGATCCAGTTACAAATAAAACTAGTATAACACACACATTATAAACTATTATAATACACACAGATTTGTACATTTCTGTTGGCTATATGCCTACTAGTCAAAATTCTTGGCTTCATAAGATGGGCATGCTCAGATTTCAGCAATAATACAATGGCAACCAATTCTCCAAAATGTTTTTACCAACTTACACTCCCACCAGTAGTGTTTGAAGGTTCAAGTTCTTTATTTTTTTCCCCAACACTTGGTGTAATCAACACTATTAATATTAGCATTTCAGGTAGAATACAGTGGTGTCTCATTTTGGTTTTAATTTTCACTTTTATTAGGACTAACAACAATTTTGAGCAATTTTTCAAAATGTATAAGCATATATTATCTCCTATAGAGGCTAGAAAAGCATTTGATACAATCGAGCAATTTCTGATGTTAAAACTTTTCATAAAATAGGGATAAGAGAATATTATTTTTAAGTAGGCTCCATGCCCAGTGTGGAACCCAACGTGGGGCTTGAACTCAGGACCCCAAGATTAAGACCTGAGCTGAGATCAAGAGTTGGACCCTTAACCAACTGAGCCACCCAAGTGCCCTCGTTCTTATTTTTTAAAGACCAGGAGGCGTCCTTACAGTTAATGTAGAATCATCCTCTTTCAAATCATGAAAAAGACATGGACAGGCAAGAATTAGGCAGTGCACTTGGATGAGAATATGAAGAGGTAAAAACAGCGAAAAGAAAGTGAGAAAAAAATATTCCTATTTATAGGTTTGTAACTACCAAACAGAGCATTAACGGGAAACCCTGTTAGATCTAATAGGGGAGATCAATAAAGGGCCAATGAAAACAGCATATGTATACTTACCCAGTTCAGCATGGAAATACATTCCTAGAATCAGAGCTCTAACTGGACTTGGTTATATGAGGTCCTATAGTTCCCATGAGAAAGTATTTAAGTATTGTACTGAAGCAGTTTCTCAACCCACTCAGCTTCTAGCTCTGTTTAAGATATCCTTCCAAATGTCAAAGAAAACTTCTACCAATCTTCTAATTTTCTTTATTCTCTGCTTCCTCAAGCATTTCCTTGAAAGCATCACAAGTGACCAGAAAATCTGTCTTCTAACTTAGCTTCTGATCCTCCGTGTTCCTTTGTAGTAGGTAAAGCACTGTGGCATCATTACTTTGGAAGTCAATTTATGTCAAAATTATTTACCAGAAATCAAGATGCAGGAGAAGGTAGAGCAGAGAAAACAACGCACATAGTAGAACCACTTATCTCAGGATGACCAGGACATCACTCACTGGTTATGTTTGGTTGCACTGTAGTCCCCTAGTACCTCATGGGTTGAACATATTATGGCACTCAGAGCATAGAGAAAAACCCTATTAACAGGGTAACATGATAGATTATTAAATATATAAATGTGTTGTTACACACACAGCATATTCTATCTTTGAAAATATCATAAAGACAAATAGCAAGTGAGAAATGTAATGTACCTGATTATATTACAAAATTGAAAAATTCAATCAACTTATCCCACACAAATATTAACCTGTGAGTTAACCACAGCCCAACTTGCTGGGGCATTATCAGAGCCTAACTGACCTAGGGGAAAGGAAATTCCCAACTCCAGTCAGCTCTAGCCTTCCATGTGGGAGAAGAGAAATACTCACATCCAGCTTAAGACACTGTTGATCTATCAAGTTCCCAACTTGATCTATAGATTCAGTGCAATCCCAGTCAAAATCCCAGAAGATTATTTTATGTTATTGACAAACTGATTCTAAACTTCAAATGAAGAGGTAAAAGACCCAGAATAGCCAACATAATATTAAAGAAGAGGAAAGGTGGAAAGCCAACACTACCCCACTTCAAGACTTACCATAGGTAATCAAGACGGTTTGATATTGGCAAAAAAAATAGACAACTGAACCGGTGGAACAGAATAAAGAGCTCAGAAATAGACTTATATAGATATGGTCAACTGATATTTGACAAAAGGAGAAAAGGCAATAAAATGGAGCAAAGGTAGTCTTTAACAAATGGTGCAGGTACAAGTGGTCGTACACATGCAAAAAAAAAATTAAACACAGACCTTATACTCTTCACAAAAATTAACTCAAAATGGATCAGAAACCTAAATGTAAAATGCAAAACTATGAAACTCCTACAAAATAACATAGGAGAAAACCCAGATGCCCTGGGTATGGTGATAACTTCTTAGATAGAACACTAAGGGCATGATCCATGAAAGAAATAATGGATAAGCTGTACTTCATTAAAATTTAAAAACTTCTGGGGCACCTGGATGGCTCTGCCTTTGGCTCAGATCATGATCTCAGGGTCCTAGGATCAAGCCCCGCATCGGGCTCTCTGCTCAGCAGGGAGCCTGCTTCCCCCTCTTCTTCTGCCTGCCTCTCTGCCTACTTGTAAACTCTCTCTCTCTCTGTCAAATAAATAAATAAAATCTTTAAAAAAAATTTAAAAACTTCTTCACTGCAAAAGGCAATGTCAACAGAGTGAGAAAATAAGCCACAGACAAGGAGAAAATATTTGCAAAAGATATATCTGATAAAGAACTGTTATCCAAAATATACAAAGAACTTCTAAAACTCAATAATATGAAAACAAAACCTCAATTAACAAATGTGCTGAAGACCTGAACAGACAGCTCTCCAAAGAAGATATACAGATAGCAAATAAGGATATGCAAAGATGCTCCATAGCACATGTCATTAGGGAAATGCAAATTAAAACGAGATACCACGCACTTCTCAGAATGGCCAAAATCCAGGGGCACCTTGGTGGCTCAGTTGGTTGACCATCCAACTCCTGATTTCAACTCAGGTTATGAGCTCAGGATCATGAGATTGAGCCCCATGTCTGACTCTGCGCTGGGAGTAGAGCCTGCTTAGGATTCTTTCTCTCCCTCTCCTTTAGCCCCTCCCCCTCCCCCTCTATAAAAAAAATAAAAACAAAAACAAAAACTAAACATACTGCTATTGTACAATCCAGTAATTGTGCTCCTTGGTATTTGTCCAAGGGAGTTGAAAACTTAGGTCCACACAAAAACCAGTACACAAACAATGGAATATATTATCCCAGACTGAAAAGAAATGAGCAAGCCATGAAAAGACATAGAGAAACCTTAATGCATTACTAAATGAATATTACTAAGTGAAAGAAGCCAATCTGAAAAGGCAATAGACTATATGATTCCAATTATATGACTTTCTGGAAAAGGCCAAACTATGAAGATAGTAAAAAGGCCAGTGGTTGCCAGGGGTTGGGAGGGGGAAGAGGATGAACAGGCAGAGCTCAGAGGATTTTTAGGGCAGTGAAAATACTCTATATGATGCTATAATGATGGATACATGTCATTATGTATTTTTCCGAACTCATAGAATATGCAACACCGAGAGCAAACCCTAATGTAAAAACTGTGGACTTTGGGTGATAATGATCTGTCAGTTGTAGGTGCATCTGTTGCAATAAATGTTCCACTGAGGTGGGCGATGTTGACAATGGGAGAGGCCATGCAGGGGGGGCAGGAGTATATGGAGGAAATCTCTGTACCTTCCCTTCCATATTTCTATGAACCTGAAACTGTTCTTAAAACAATAAACAAAAGGGGCACCTGGGTGTCTCAGTCAAAGTAGCCACCTCTTGACTTTGGCTCAGGTCAGGATCCCAGGGTCCTGAGATTGGGCCTGGGGCTCTGCACTGCATGTGGAGCATGCTTGGGATTCTCTCCCTCTCCTTCTACCCCTCCCTGTTCGCACTCTCTCTCTCTCTCTCTCAAAAATAAAACATTAACTAATTAGTTAAAAAAAGCAAAAATTCTAAAATAAGGGCCAATTTGAAAATGAGCACAACTTCTATTGAAAATCAAGTGTTTTATTAAAATATATTTGCTTCTAGAAGAATGGAGACCAAAAAGAAGACTTTAAGAAATGGAAAGGGTGGAGGAATTCAGTCTTAGAAAGATGTGGATTCTCCCTGACTGTGACCAAGAATGTTGGAGAATGACCAAGTTAGAGAGTTATGATCACTTATCCCAAAAATAGATGGTTTGAGACAGAACACAGAGCAGTAAATGTGCTTCCAAAGCAAAAGACAACTCCCTAACTGTAATATTTATTATCACTGCTAATTAATGTTTCTAGTATTCTTCATCTGACAAAGCATGAAAAATATGGTTATTGTCAAGGTGAGAAAAAAAGATATCCTTCAATAAAGGAAGTTTTTCCTTCAGGAAGAGGTAAGGTAAACAGGGAGTATTTCTAGACTAGTTCACTAAAACATCTGAGATGGAAAAGGTCAGCACTCATAAACAAGACTTACCTTCCTAGGTGAAAGCATTATTGCTTGCACTAAGTGTAATGCACCTTCGCTTACCTAGAACACAGATGCGTCCAGGGAAGACTGGACACCTTTGAACACAGCATCCTCCTCAGGACTATGGTATAATGGTTGGGGAATGATGGCTCAGAGCCTGCAGGCTCGACAGTGGGTTGAGAGAGCCAAGGTACTAAAGAAAGGACATGAAGTGACTTCAGCTGGAGCCCTTGGCTATACGATCCTCACCCTTGGTCAAATGAAAACATCTACAGGACTTTTGTTCACACCCATCATTTGCAGCAACTGGCAATTACTACTGAGCTGGTTTTGTTTCTGGTCCTATTGTACGTTTTCTTAGAATAACTTCAATAAAAAATTTCCCTATTTTTGCTGTATGATAAAAATAACTTAAAATCCCACTTTATCAAAACAGTATGATTCAATATGAAACTGACAATACAATTAACAAATAAATGTTACCCCTCCCCATGTAACATACCAGTCATCCCCAGACCCCATATGTCTTTAAACTGTTATCAGTAGAATGACTTTACCAATATGAATTGCATTATGATTAATAAAGATATTTAATTTTAAATATTCTTGAATGAGTTCCGGGTCTGTTTGTAAAATAACATTAAAATCTCTTGGGAGCCTTCCTCATGTATTAAGAACCATGCTGTACAGTGGAGAGGGAAAACTGATCTGATGAAATAGAAGTCTCATTAAAATCAGGTGGCAGTGACTTTTTTCCTATCTTGAGCAAAAATCTTTCTGGTGAGCCCTTCTCCACTCCCACAGAGAAAGGGGCTAAAACAATAAAAGTATACATGTAGCAGGAGGTACCTTATTATTAAAGGCAAGGCTGGCAAAAGGTGGTTTCCCGTTTAAAGCAATGAAGTAAAAATAGCTTTGCCACCTCTTCTCCCTGCAATCAACTGAAAATAACAAGGAGTACAAGAAAAAGCCTCAGTGATGCAAGAAAATACCTAAAATTCTGAACAATGATATAGGAAGAAAGCCTGGGAATGTGGTCTTCTGTCAGGGAGAATGCTGTAAGCAGTCCCTACTCAGTCCACGGGACAGCTATCAGAGCAGCCCGTTCCTCCCTCGGTGGTGGGGCCCCTGCGTAGGAAAACGTCGCTGCCTCCTCTGGAAGGAGAGGTGGTGTCTAGGGTGCCTAAGGAGCTTCTCTCCCCTCTTTTGACAGTGTGGCAGGGGAAGTTTTCAACCACCAAAGCACAGGCGCACCATTTCTCTAAGAAGCAAACTATCAGTGAATCCCATGGAAGCAAAACCCCAGATGACCTGGCTCCCTGAGCTGCCCATCTGTATAAGTTGAAGGTTGTGAAAGCTAAGTCAAAGGTAAGCACCCTGGAAAATTGTATCACGTGGAGGTTCATGAAAAACCAGTGCAACTTCTAACGTGCATTAGAATTATGCCACAGGACAGTGTTAAAACAGCTTTCATAGGTAGTGTCTTGTAATGCAGCTGACCCTCAGGGGCATTCCCTGGCCCTTACCCCTACCAGACTGGGAGCAACTTCATTCCAAACACAAATGGCCAAGAAGGGGCCACCGTAAAACACAAGAAAACCAAGAGGAGAAAGAACATGACGTAAGAAAGGTAGATAACAACCACATATCAGAAAGATTATACCACAAATGAGGTCAATATAGATTTTTTCTTAATTCCAAAGAATTTTTAAACACACACACTTATCTGGGATATATGTATAGAGAAAGGAGATACAAGAGCTCAAGAAACAGATGCAAAATAATCTGGCAGAGTTTAGGAGAAAAATGAAAGAGAAGAATAATGCCATCACAAAAATCATATCCATATGGAAAGCAGAAATAACAGAATAACAGATATTGCTGAAAACACAGAAATGTGAGATAACAGCCTTGAAAAAACTGAGCAAAGTGAAATAATAAAGGAAAAAGTAGATAGGAAAGACGGGCAACAGAATTCATCACATGCACATTTGGTATTGCTGAAGAAGAAAACAGAATAAATGCAACAGAAAAAATTCAAAACTATAACTGAACAAACTAAAAAGAAAGAATATCTCTATTCATTATAGATTTTTTCGCTTTCTTTATTCCTATCAAGTCTTGCATTTTGATTAATCAAGTTTTACTTCATCGCTTTCCCCCTTTACTACTTTCTGCATTCTATTTCTATAACTTTATTGACTACCCTCAAATTTTCAACATGCATATTACATCTTTTTAATTTTTAGTAATTCTAAAATTATAAGTATCTCTTTCTCAAAGATCTAGAACAACTTAACTTCTCTCCAAAAAGCCTACTTTCCATATAACATGCCATGCCTACCATTTTATTTTCATTGTTTGAAACCCCAACAAATGTCTTTTTAAAGAAATTGTTGCTGCTGTTTTTAGGATTAATGCTTACTTTTTTTTCCGAGACATTTCACCCATTTCTCTTCTTAACCTGACTTCTTGCATCAGCTGTTTGATCTACATCCATGTTCCTTCTTGCCTAAGTATATCCGTTAGAGTGCTTACAGTAACGGTCTGTGGTATTAAACTGTCGATCATTGTGTGTGTACAAATGTGACTTTATTTTGCTCTCAGTACTAAATGATTGCTAGTTTGGCACAGAATTATAGGTTGACAGTGATTCTTCCTTCAGGCTTTGAAGGTATGGTGTTATTGTCTTATGGTATCTGTGGTTGCCATTTGACTGATTATCATTCTTTAGTAGATAATTTTCCCTCCATCACTATTAGAATTTTCTTTCTTTGGGGATGTTCTGTGGTTTCATTATTATGTGTTTGAAATATGTTCTTATTTATACTGTTAGAGATTCTGTATGTAATGTCCTTCTTAAGTTCTGGAAAACTTTAGTTTGCAGTCCTTAGTTCCCTAAATATTCTACTTCCCTTTCTATGTGCTCCTTCAGGAAGTCTGTTTGGCATATGTTGGATCTTCCCATTCCCCCTGCCTGTCTTTTAATTTGTCTTTCAGTTTTCCATCTCTTCGTCTCTGAGTTTGCTTTATTCTGAGTGAAAGGCTCAGTTGATATTCAATTCAGTCATTACATTGCCTTTCTATTCTTGATCTTTTCAATGTGTTTACAATGGAAGGGATGCCTCTGTCTCGTGAACTTAGTCTACCATCTTACAGGTGGTTAAAGACTTAAGTCAACATGTTCAAAGTGATGCTATGTGTCAGAAGAAAAATTAATACAAACTAATCAACACTGATCAGTGTACTCAGTAAATAGCAAAAAAGAGTCTTCTGAACATTTAAGCAAAAATGTTCAAATCATTACAAGAAGGAAAAAATTAACTGGCTCCAGACTTCTCTACAGGGTTGTTGAATTCTACAATAATTTTCAGAAGTCACTGGGGGGGAAATGTCTGTCATGCAACAATTTTATACCCATAGAAACTGTTATACCAATAGCATAAAGGCAACAGATACTTTCAAATGTGGAAGAAGTCAAAAAGTATACTTCCCATGAGCCTCTTCTTAAAAAATCTGCTGTACAGGGAACTTCAGCTAGCAAAGAGCTGAATGAAGAAATGATGGTGGCGGAATGATGTGACCATTGAATCAATACAGACTACTACAACTAATAAACTCAGTTGCCAAAACAATAGAGCAGAGTAGAAATTTAGAATTAAACTCAAATAAGTATGGAAATTCAATAAATAAAAAAGTGGCATTTTGGGGATGCCTGCTTGGCTCAATCAGTAGAGGATGCAACTCTTGATCTTGAGGTTGTGAGTTCGATCCCTACAATGGGTGTGGAGATTACTTAAAAATAAAATCTTTTTAAAAAAGTAGCATTGGGGTGGCATTTTTTAAGTCATGAGAAGTGGGCAAGATTAGTCATTAAATGAAGAAGGGACAATACCAACATCCGGAAGGAATTAGATCTGCTTAATTTTTTATGCTGAAAATTTCCAGAGTTCAGAGTTTTAAACATAAAAGCATAGGAAGTAAAAACTGTAAAAATATTAGGAGAAAACAAGGCAAATCTTTCAATTGTCTCAGAATGGGGAAGGTCTTCCTAACAAAGACATTTTAAAAACTGGGAAGTGTTACTAAACAAATAAAACTTCCTTCATTGGAAATGTTCCATAAGTAAAGTTAAAAATCAAAGACAATTTGAAAACAAGTATTTGAAATGTGTGAAAGAGATAAAGAATTAATTTCCTTAATATATAATAAAAGCACTTGCATATCAATGAGAGATGGGAAAAGGAGCTTTCTGGGAAAAAATAATTTTAAATAAATTTAAAGTTGCTAAACTTTTACTCAGAATTCTTAAGATCCAAATTAAAATGGCAATGAGATATCATCTTTCACTTATAGGCTTGGTAAAGAATTAACTGTATTGGCAAGATACTATCAGAGGCAGTACAAACTAATACAAATCTCTAAGGGGGCAGTTGTTGGCATTTACTAATATATGAAGTGCCTATGAGCTTTGGTAAAGCAGTTACTATTTTTTTAAAAATTATTCTGCAGTTCTTTGTACATATGTGCAAAGATATAAACACAAGGGTATATGTTTGCATCGGTGTCATAAACAGGAAATAACCCAACTGCCAACATTAAGGGACAGGTAAATAAATTACAGCAGTGTAATTGAATATTGTGTTTATAAAGGCCTAAGGTAGATTTCATGTGAGTTGATACATCCTGACATCTAAGCTCCAGAAAACACATAACTGATGGTCCCATTTATATCCTTAGGATTCCAACAGGTTACATTCAAACTGGATAATCTGAGGAGTTCTCAAAGGAGACTGTTTATAAATTTGGGAAGGTGTGGTAGAGGAAACCTCTAGAGATAATGCAAGGCATTATAACCACAAATGGACCTGACAACATGGAAGAAAGTCACAGTCACCAGAACTGGAATAAGAGAGCCACCAAGGGACCCGAGGAAGCCAGACCAAGGCCCCACCTTTCTCTTCCCCTTAATCTTCCATCATGGAGCCAGACGTGAGCGAGTCTGAGAATTAATCCATAATGGAGCTCTGAGCAGGGAAAGAAAGGAAGAGGGTTGATCTGGAGAGGGAAATGGGAGATATGCAGCATTCTATGTTTTGAGAAGTGTGACTATAATTGCACTTATGTACTCAAGAATATGGCATGAGGGGTTGAGAAAGAGAACCATAGGAATGGGGGTCTTTGCAGTACGAGGTGGAAAGAAATAGTATTTCCTCTGCATTCTTTATTTTACTGTTGACAGTCTTGTAACCTTATGCATGTATTATTCTTTCAATTTAAAAACTAGCTCGTGGCAAAATTTCTTTTAGGGAGAATACTCTTGTTTAGCAAGCATCTTGGTAGGTCATCCTGGCTGTAGAAAGAGAGGAAAGAGAGAAAGAAACTGTTAAGGATAATTTGGAGAGGGTAAGGGAACCCAGGAATGAGTAGAAAGTGGGAAGAACCATATTTTTAAGTAACCTCTACCCCCAGCAAAGGTCTCGAACTCACAACCGAGATCAGGAGTGCCTGCTCCACTGACTGAGCCAGCCAGGCACCCCAAAGAAGTGAAGAAGTTGAGGAGAGATACAAGGGAGATACAGAAAATGCTGGATGGCTAAGACCTAAGGAGAAAAAAAGGGCCAGAATGACACAGAACTCCGAAAACAAGCTCTCTAATACCCAGTTTTGTATTACCCCAATCCTTCAGAAAAACCAGCTATATTCACTGCTTGTACTTACGGTAGGTGGTTAGGATGAGTGGGAGAGATTAAAAGGATAGGACTCTGTTTCCTGTTTGGGCTATTTTAGGACTAAGAATAAAGAAGAATTACAGTTAGTCAGACACACACACACAAACGCATTTCAACCTAAGCCAGAAACTGGGACAGACTCTGACTTGGGAAGATATGAGCCCCTAAAAAGTCTTCAAGAATGTAAGAGGAATGCTGATTTTTGCCATATTTGAGGTCAGAGACCAAGCCAGTTTTAAGAAACGAGTGAGCCTAAACAGCTAGAGCTCTAAGGATGCCTGGGGAGCTGTGTGATATATATAGAATGTGAGGAGAAGCAAATAAATGTATTCAAGGACAGGTCTGACTCAGGTATTCTGCAGATGTCTAAGAATTCATATGGAGAAATATGTAAAGCTCTGAGCTCAACTGCTTTGCATTGGCTCTTTTTCATATCAGCAGGGTTAAGAGGTTTAAATATTATTCTGGGAATTGATAGCCAGTGCGTTATGATTCAGAAGAGGCTATCAGACTTTTTCTATCATAATAAATCATCTATCCAGCCCTGGAATTTTAATCCTTCTCTGTTATCTCTATTTCCAGCAAAAACAACATTAATGACAGTAACACAAACTGAATATAGAAAATTGGTCCTAGAAAAGTTTTGTGGTAAATGATATGACAGACTGTCATGTACACATAATAATAATAATTCATAATAATTCTACAATTAATTACTGATCTGAAGAACCTAGAGGGCTTCAAGGTATATAGGAATAATAGAATTGGTTAAGCAAAACCAAGATCTTTCATAAAAGAGCATAGGACATCTTTTTCATTTCAAAAAGTCCTGTATCTATTCTTAGTATAATTTTTGTTATGTCTTTCCCAAATATATAACAGGTACTTGGATTTGCTTTTTTTCCTTTTCTTTTTAAAAATAAATTGCATTTATTGAAATATATAGACCACATAAATGCAAAAATTAATATATTTTCAAGTGGATTTAGGATATTTAAAAAAACTGATAAAATGTATGAAAACACACTGGATTTGTTTTTCTGAGACTGGTGATGTGCTCTCTTCCAACCAATAATAGATATTTGTGAATTAACCAATTGGTTTAGGGATGTAGGCCATGGCCACTCAAGAGTTTTTTTCATATTAAAGTTAAGCAACCTCTAATGACATCATTTTTACAATACACACCAGGCTGAGTGGCCCAGCGTTTTGGGGACATGGAAAAAGTCATATGTTAAGTATTTATTTACAATTTGAGAGAGATATAAGAGACATACAGGGAAATGTACATAGGCATACAAATTAAAATCTTTATAGCTATATTAATATTCTGTTCACCTACCAAGGATATGGGCATAGATTGTCCTTTAAAAATCACAGATAAGGGGCGCCTGGGTGCCTAAGTCTTTAGGCATCTGCCTTCAGCTCAGGTCATGATATCAGGGTCCTGGGATTGAGCCCCTCATCAGGCTCCCTGCTCAGTGAGAAGCCAGCTTCTCTCTCTCTGTCTTTCTCCCAGCTTGTGCTCTCTCTCTCAAATAAATAAATAAATAATCTATAAGTAAATAAATAAAATCACAGATACAACACAATGCCAAATCAGTCAAATAAAATCAATAAGACAAAAGTCAAGTAATAAATATGGTGCTAACAAATATAGCTATTCTCAATTTACAGACGGAAATATAGAGTAGAGCTGTCCTCACACTCAGACCTTTTCACTGCCTTATAAAATATATATGACTTACTATATTTGAATCTGATATTTTTTTTCTTAACTCTAACAAATTAACGAGAATAATAAAAGTACTTACACAATAGAGTACGTTAAATGATAGTATCTAACACGTGGCTCTAAGGCAGACAGTGCAGAGTTACTTTCAGTGTCATACTGGGGCATTGTTTCACCAGCCTATTCACGGATTATTTCATTATCTGGGGTAACGTTCCTTTGTTTGATTTTCATACAGAACTTTGTGTATGATTTGTACATAAATTAAGATCTTAGACTCTGTGGAGTTACATGTTAACTTGAAGGTAAATACAGTAGAGCAGCAAGTAATTTCTGTCAGGTAGAAAAGAGCCCTGAAGGTGATATTTTTTTCTTTTTTTTTGGCTGGCCTCAAGATCAGTCTTATTCTAACATTTCTTAGGTGTCTCTAAACACTCAGTGTCTCGAAATAATTTTGAACCACTTTATTATGTTGCTCATTTGCTTATTAATGAGTTAATAAATCTTTAGCATATGTTCATTCTATATTGTAATGAGAATCATGTTTTTAGCTTCTTGAAAATTATATATATATTATATATAAAGTTATATATAATATATATAAATATATAAAATTTTATATATATATATATTTTTTAAGACTTATTTATTTGAGAGAGAGAGAGAGAGAGCAGAAGGGAGGGGCAGAGAGCCTTAAGCAGACGCTGGGCTGAGCACACAGACTGGCAGGGGGCTCCAACTCATGATCTTGAGATCACTACCTGAGCTGAAACCAAGAGTCGGTCACTCAACCAACTGCTCCACCCAGGCAACCCAAAAATTTTATTTAGACAGGTAGTTACGATGGTTAAATGAGACAAGTCTAGAACATAGTAAATGCTCAATAAATATTAGATTTCATTAAGTTTCAAATCCTAACCCCTCCAACTTTATAAAACAACGTAACACTGTTCACAGAGGAAATACACACACGTGTGTATAAATGTATTAGATGTGTATATATACATATACAAACATGTATTATAATATATGTGTAAAACTGATATATATATCTTATACACAGCACATCTGCTATCAAGAACCATACGTACCTTCAAAAGAATCTCTATATTTCCTTATTCCTATCACGGACATTAATATCTTCTAGAAATGTTAATATTAATAACCAATAACAATATGCTTGGGGCACCTGGGTGGCTCAGTTGTTAAGCGTCTGCCTTCAGTTCAGGTCATGATCCCAGAGTCTTGGGATCAAGCCCCGCATCGGGCTCCCTGCTCAGCGGGGAGCCTGCTTCTCCCTCTCCAGCTTCCCCATACTTGTGTTCCCTCTGTTGCTCTCGCTCTCTGTCAAATAAATAAAAATAAAATCTTTTTTTAAATTTTTTTAAAGATTTTATTTATTTATTTCACAGATAGAGATCACAAGTAGGCAGAGAGGCAGGCAGAGAGAGGAGGAAGCAGGCTCCCCGCTGAGCAGGGAGCCCAACGCGGGCCTTGATTCCAAGACCCTGAGATCATGACCTGAGCCAAAGGCAGAGGCTTAACCCGCTGAGCCACACAGGAGCCCAGTAAAATCTTAAAAAACAATATGCTTAAGCCTGTTTTGGGCTTAAGTATCCTAAGCCGAAAGTACATAAACAGAACAAATGAGAAACAACAGCAGCATCATAAAGATAACTGAGAATATACTAATTTGGGAAGAGGTTACTGAGTGTTCCGTGAGAACTCTAAAACATTAGCCATGTTGACATACCTAAATTGCAAGAACTGCTTATCAACACACATCTGTCCCGAGTGGATATTTCTTTATGTGCCTGGTACATGCAAGGGAGATGGATACAATGAAGAAGGACCCTGCAGAGAAACATAAACAGGCTCTGCTTGTCTACATTTTTTCTCTCTTCATAAAAGTGGCTGCACGGTATAGTGTCTGGGAAACTTTTCTTTGCAAATAAAAATATGAAAGTCAACTTTTTCTAAACTATTTACTAAAGGACCCAAATCAATTAACCACATAACTGTGATATGTATAGATATATCACAGATATATCTATATCTGTGAAAAACAGTTAATTGATTTATTTTTCTATTTCTTTTTTTTTTATATTTAATGCTACCTAGGAAACCAGAACTTATTTTTCCCTCTTTAATAAAATATTCACTCATGTTCCAAGACACTATAGTGTTAGAACATAGTAATATATTTCACTAGTGCCTGCAACCTAAACAAGGTATCTGGCTTGAAAGATCATTATTTTCCTTCTTTTTCATTCACAGATGTTGATCAACTGACCTCACTAAGCATTACAGCTTTTACCGCAATGAAAAAGGTGGGCATGGAATTTTGTATTCTTCCCTGTTCTAGATGAAGAGGTTAATTTATGAGCTAAGTTAAACATGTTCTGCCTGTAATTTAGAATGTTTGAAAAGAGTAAGCTCAGGAAAGAAATGAATAAAACATTTTTCACAGTGGTAAATTATTTAAATGGTATTAATTAAGTTAAGCCTCCTCAGAAGCTTCCCTGACATTGTCATTTAAGGACAGGAGCTCCTTGGCAGTTTCTTATTTTAATATTTCCCCCAATTATGCATGGTTCATAATAGACTCATTATAAACATTGGAAAATAGAAATATATTGAGTGGAAGTGGAAGTCTCTAACACAACTTAGAATGCTGGCTCACTATTCTTTCAGATATTATACTTATGTGCATTCGTGTACCATAGTATGCTACACAGTACATATGCTATATGTTAAAATGCATATATGATATTTATTTTAAAATAAATGAGGTCATCTTAAACCTGACCATGCTTTAACCTGACCTTTCACTCAACAGATTATAGACATTTATCAATGTCAATTCATATTGCTCTACTTTACCTTTTCTGATAGCTATATAGTATTCCTTCACATGGGTTTATCATGAAGTAGTTTAGTGCATTAATTAGCTAATTTCAGTTTACATTACTTATACTCCTGTGAAATTTAGTAATTATTCTGCTGCCAATGTCCAGCTTATACATATTTAGATTCAGAAGACCCAGCATGGGACTCAAACATCCATATTTTTAAAGAGTGTTCAGAGGGGATTCTGATTCAGACCAAATTTTAAGAACCACTTAGTTAACAATTTTCTTATTGATGTACATTTAGTTCTATTTTGTGTGTGTGTGTGTGCATGTGCGCGTGTGCAAAACATTGTAAAAGTATTGACACCTGGAAATAAAAGAAATAGAAAGTTAGGAAGAAATAATCTGGGGCACTTGGGTGGCTCAGTCAGTTAAGTGTCTGCCTTTGGCTCAGGTCATGATCCCAAGGTCCTGAGATGGAGCCTTGTGTCGGACTCCCTGATGGGGAGTCTGCTTCTCCCTCTGCCCCTCCCCCCAGCCCATGCTCACGCGCACGCGCACACTCTCTCTCTCTCTCTCTCTCTCTAGCTCTGCTCTCTCTTTCAAATAAAGTCTTTAAGAAATTTTTTTAAAAATAAATAATTTGAAAAAAAGGAATAATCTTATTTCTCTCTCTCTCTCCCTTTATTCTTCTTATGCTTTCTTCTTTATTTCACCCCAACCTCTGACCTCCCCACTTATTCCACGGAAGGAAAAGTAGTAAAATATTGGAGTTCTGAAAAAAATAAAGTTAAAGGAAACTATGACAAGAAAGTAGATCAGTAGAAGATACTGGGAAATATTGGCAGAAGGAAAAACAAAATGTCAGAAAGCAAAAAATGCATTTACTCAATTAATATATTTAATTAGAAAGATGCAAAATGGTGATGGTAATGTGGAAGAGAAGCCATCCTCTGATTTAGGAATAAGCAACTGAAGAAAAAGGATCCTGGATTTGTCAGTTTCTCCTGAATTAGCTTCCTAGTCTATAAAATGTGTGTGCTAGATTAGATTAATCTACAGAAACCTTCACCTCTAATATTCTTTAATTCCATGAGAGAGCAATTTATTTCATTTTGTATTTAACCCATTTCGGAAAAAGAGCCTTTTCTTCATTCTAATTTAAAAACCCATGGGTACTGGGATATGTGACAATGAGCATTTACTGACAGTAAATATACATCCCACTGGAACCTTTCTCATTGAAGGTGCATTACATACTATATGTTATTCTGAAACACAAAGGGCCAAAGAGCATTCATTAATTATAGAAGGGTTTTAATACTTCACTATGAGTCAATCCACAAAGACATTAGTAGGAAAATGATGTCTCTAGGATACCAAAAAGTTAAAAGAAGTTCTAGGCAAACAGAAAAATTTAGGCTCAAACTCAAAGACTACCAACTCAGGGAATTTTCATCTTTTTTTTTTTTTTTAAGATTTTATTTATTTGAGAGAGAGAGAGGAGAGAGAGAGCACAAGCACAGGGAGTGGCAGAGGGAGAGGGAGAAGCAGGCTCCCAGCTGAGCAGGGAGCCTGATGCAGGGCTCCATCCCAGGACCCTGGGATCATAACCTGAGCCAAAAGCAGACATTTAACCGACAGAGCCACCCAGGTGACCAGGGACTTTTCATCTTAAAGAAATAAGAAATGCATAAATGGAAAGTGTGCTTGCTGATTAAAACAGTTGCCTTGTCAGGATAAAACCAAACCACACAAGTATAAAATGAGGAAAGACTGCATAGCCTGAAATAAATAGCAAGTAAGTGACAATATTTGAATATCAGTGAACCATAAACTGATATAAACAAGCAATACAGTACCTCAAAATATCAGATGGGAAGTTCCTTCCTACTCACCAGCTTACTGTCTTACCACAACTCACCTTATAGTGGGTTGAATGGTGGGTCCCAAAAGATATGTCCACCCAGAACCTGTGAATATGACTCTATTTGCAAAAAAGGTTTTTGGAAATGTAATCTGTCTTGCTCTAAATCCAATGACAAGTGTGCTTATCACAAAGGAAAAGGTGATGTGAAGGCAGAGGCAGAGATCGAACATATCTATAATCCAAGTATTGCCAGCAGACACCAGCAGGGGAATGAGTATCCGTACTCCCCTCCAAGCCACCAAGGAACAAACCCAGCTGACACTTCGATTTCAGGCCTATGGATTGTGACCTCCAGAACTGTGAAAGAATAAGTTTTTGTTATTTTAAACCATCTAGTTATGACAATGTGTGACCTCAGCCTTAGGAAACGAATACACTCCTTTAAAAATATACAGTTGTTAGGGCGCGTGGGTGGTACAGTCAGTTAAGCATCCAACTCTCAATTTCAGCTCAGGTCATTATCTCCAGATCATGAGATCGTCAAGACCCATGTCAGACTCCATGCTCAGCAAGGAGTCTGCTTGAGATTCTCTCCCTCCCTCTCCCGCTGCCCCTCCCCCCATCCACCCCCACTCAGGGTCTCTAAATAAGTAAATAAAATCTTTTTTAAAAAATAAAGAAATAAAATCTTTTAAAAATTTTTAAAAATAAAATAAAATAAAAATACACAATTGTCCCTTGAACAACACAGGGGTTAGGGATAATGACCCTGTGCAGATGAAAATCAGCATATAACTTTTGACTCCCCCAAAACTTAACAATTAATAGCCTATTGTTGACTGAAATCCTTACTAATAACAGTTAATACATCTTATGGGGCCACCTGGGTGGCTCAGTTGTTGGGCGTCTACCTTTGGCTCAGGTCACGATCCTGGGGTCCTGGGATCAAGCCCTGCATCGGGCTCTCTGCTCAGCCAGAAGCCTGCTTCTTCCTCTTCCACTCCCCCTGCTTATGTTCCCTCTCTCACTGTGTCTCTCTCTGTTAAATAAATGAATAAAATCTTAAAAAAAGAAAATAAAAGAAAATCATTAGGAAGAGGTGGCTCAGTTGGTTAAGTGTCTGCCTTCAGATCAGGTCATGAACCCAGGGTCCTGGGATCAAGCCCCACTTCAGGCTCTCTACTCAGCGAGGAGTCTGCTTCTCCCTCTCCCTCTGCCCCTCTGCCTGCTTGTGGTCACTCTCTCATTCTTGTCTGTCTCTCTCAAATAAATGTTTTTTAAAAAAAATCATTAGGAAAAGAAAATATTTTTACAGTACTGTATTTATCAAAAGAAATTCATGTGTAAGTGGACCTGTGCAGTTCAAACTCTCATTGTTCCGGGGTCAACTGTAGCTTCCAAAAATACTGATCTGCTCAGAGTTCTCCAAACACACTGTACACATGTACACATAATATAGTACCAAAATCCTTTTTTTTTTTTAAAGATTTTATTTATTTATTTGACACAGAGAGAGAGATTACAAGTAGGCAGAGAGGCAGGCAGAGAGACAGGGAGAGGAGGAAGCAGGCTCCCTGCTGAGCAGAGAGCCTGATGCGGGCCTCGATCCCAGGACGCTGAGATCATGACCTGAGCCGAAAGCACAGGCTTTAACCTACTGAGCCACCCAGGTGCCCCCAAAATCCTTTTCAGATTAGGTGATGTTGGCCTAAACCCACTTTTATGACCTATAATAGTCAAAAACCCACCCTTGTATATCCTGTGAATTCCCATCCCATACAGAGTCCTCATGGTTGGGGCTGCCATACCAAGTTGTGCAGGCTGTATTGCAGGTCATCCAGTCAGGGAGGTGAGTGAGGGCTGCAATCCAGCAGCACTCTGCCCTCAAAGCTATACACCCTGCTGTGGGAGGATCAAAAGGAGATCCGAAATTGCCTTGGTGATGCAAGGCCTCTTTTTTTTTTCACAAATCAACTACTCAGTCCCAAAGAGGTATCTTTTTAAAAATCATGCAAAAATGATGTAACATCAGCAGTGGTCTTGGTGGTTCTTTTTGTCTGTCTTCTTGCCCCTGGTCCCATGGTCTCAGCCCTTCCCCAAGACTAGTATCCACAAATAAATCCCAAATATCAAGCATCTCTTTTTTTTTTTTGCCCCAGGGTACAGGTCTGTGAATCATCAGGCTTACACCTTTCACAGCACTCACCATAGCACAAACCCTCCCCAATGTCCATAACCCAGCCACCCTATCCCTACCCTCCCACCCCCCAGTAGCCCTCAGTTTATCAAGCATCTCTTAAGCCCAGGAAGATTACTAAAGTTTGGGGGTAGCACAGAGGTAAGAACAGAGACATAACACACAATTTCACTGTCATGTTCAATTTTCCCCTCATGTTACCCTCTCCTTTCCAAAATACCAAAAATTTTAATACACAACTCTGCTACTGATGTAAGTTATCCCACAAACCCTCTCTGTCTACCATATTCTGGAAAATAAAACTTTTTCCATCTTTTTTTTTTACTGTTTTGTCTCTGAGCCTTTGAACGCACATGACCTTATGCTTAGAATCACTTTCTCCTCTTGTCCACCAGGTGAACTTCTATTCATCTAATCATCTTTCGAAACCCATTTCATACATTTTTTTAAGATTGTATTTATTTATTTGACAGAGAGAGAGACAGCAAGAGAGGAAACACAAGCAGGGAGAGTGGGAGAGGGAGAAGCAGGCTTCCTGCCGAGCAGGGAGCCTGACACAGGGCTCGATCCCAGGACCCTGAGATCACGACCTGAGCCAAAGGCAGACTCTTAACGACTGAGCCACCCAGGCACCCCTCAAAACCCATTTCAAAATGAAAGAATTGGGAATATTAAAAAGTAAAAACAATACAATGTAATTCCAAATTTACCAGTCATCATTTATCTCCCACATTAACCTCTGTTCTGTACTATATCTCCCCAACTTGGTGATAATTCTTTGAGACCAGAGCCCTAGTTGGTTGTTCCTATTGCATTTAGTTCATGCTGAAATGTTTGTTTCCTAAGCATTTTTCTTATAACCAAATACCCTAAGAGGATTATAGTCACTTAAGTTTAAACTCCTGCCAATTTCCAAAATCAGTAACATTAAAAGTTATACACCTTCTATTGGCCATCACTTTGACTGATGATGTAGACATAAGCTATGTCATAAAGTCTTTTTCTTATTTACCGTTGGATTTCTGCAATAGTTTGTGGCTGCCATTTTTTTTTAATCTCTATGGTACATCCTTTTTCCTTTTGCTTTCCTGACATAGTATCTTCCAGAAAAATAACTTTCACTTTCTCCTTCTTAATTCCCTTTGTTATGCTCAAATTTGCATTTATTGCCCAAGTTTTTAAGGGCTTTTGGTGATGTTATGTTTCACCTGAATTTGATTTCTTTGTCTATTTTAGGCTCCTTCCCAATTCCAAATTAACAATGCCACTAAGCAGGGAAAGTGTGTTAATGAGCCAATTTCATCTTGACAGGCTCAAAATGCAGTTATTTTCTTGTAGGGTATATTAGATTATGATCAATGAGTTTAAGCCTGAAAACATATTTTAAAAAAGCCTTTAAACCATATAAAAAAAACTTTTATTTTCTCTATGTAGGCTGCAGCACTTTATTTTTTACTATGTGTGTTTATAAGCACCGTTTAGTTCTCCCCAGATTCTTTAAAAATTGACATTCTTATCTAAATATAAAATTGTAACTCAGATGAAAGTGCTATTTTTAAATTTTTTAATTTATTACTGAGCAAAGATCTTAAGTGTTTTATATACTTCATTATAGTAAAGCCACATAATGATACTATAAGGTAAGTACTATAATCAACTTTTGTTACAAATGGAGAAATAGGATTTCTCAGAGACAAAAGGATGAGACCAAAGTTGTCTCCTTAGAACATGATGATTCCAGCCTGTAGTCCTACTCTAACAGAGTTTGAAGCCTCCACTTTCCTGTACCTGAGCCTTTTTTTTTTCAGCAGAGGCACCTTCTAATTAATATTTTTAAAAAGCATCTCAGAGTTAGGAATTTAATTATTTTCATAAAGATGAAACTTCACTGTTCTTTTTCAAACAGGGATCCCAAAATCAAATGCCTGTGGCAACTAGGCAAATAAAATAAACGAAGAAAGCAGGTGGGGTATAAAGTAAAATAAAAGCAAAATAATCACTGAATAGCTCAAGTTAATTAGTGCCTTGAGAACTGTTGGCTTGTTTGCCAGATATGTTTTTATCTCCCAAAGAAGCCAGAAATTCAGGTTTTCACTTAAGATCTGCCTGTTATTAAATGTTAGCAACTAAATCAGGTCTTTTTGTTTTTCTAACTGTGCAAACTAAATGTGTATGTGGCTCACAAGCTGCTAGCTGGTGAATGACTTCAGTATAGGCTGATGTTGACCCGTAAACCGCATGCCCAATATGATAGCCAATAGACACATGCAGCTATTTTAATTTTAATTAAAATAAAATAAAACTTAAACATCAGTTCTTTAGTTGAATTAGCAACATTTCCAGTGTTCAGTAGCAACATGTAGTTTGTGGGCACTCTAATGGACAGTGCAGAGCATTTCCATTATTCTAGAAAGTTCTATCAGGCAGCACTGAACTAGAACAACAAGAAAATCTGAGCTATTTTTCTGTCATCTGTCATGATTCACCAACTGGTACTGCAGTGCTAAAGTTAACTGCTTCCCCAGGCCCATTCCTACCATTTCTAGTCTACCTGAAGAGAGGGAGGCCACAAAGGCCACTCATCTGGCTGGGCATCACTGTAACTGAGAACAAGTCAGATCCAGGACAGGTCTGGGGAGCAGGCCAAGTGTGTCCTTAGCCTCTCCCACATCCCAGCTCTGGAACTACAAGTCAGGCTACTATCCTCCCCTTTCCACAGAGATCAGAGCCTCATATCCTCTTTATTCACTGTCAAAAACTTATTTTTAGGTGGTTCAACTACAGTAACATGTAAATAATGGATACTTACCTGTAGTTTCTACCCTTCCCTAGGATATTAACATTTAAAATGTATAAAATTCTAAGAGTGAGGGACACCTAGGTGGCTCAGTTGGTTAAACATCTGCCTTCGGCTTGGGTCATGATCCCAGATTCCTGGGATCAAGTCCTGCATCAGGCTCCTTGCTCAGCAGGGAGCCTGCTTCTCCATCTGCCTGCCACTCTCCCACTTCTGCTCACTTTTTCTCTTTGACAAATAAATAAATAAAATATTTTTTAAAAATAAAAAAATAAAATAAAATTCTAAGAGTGAAATGTCAAGCCTAGAGGAGATGGTAAGGCAGGATTTCTTATTCTCCTAAGAAAAGACCATGATCATCTCCCTAGAGCATCTAAAATCCTGCCTTATAGGCAATCAGCTCATTTTCCTCATTTAATGGCAGGCCCACTCAGGATCTGGGTCAGTAGTTTCTAAAGGAGTTGCTCATGAGAATTACCTGTGTAGGATTGCCAGCGTTAGCAAGTAAAAATACAAAATTCACAGTTAAATTTCAGTTTCAGGTAAATAATGAATAATTTTTTTTTAGTAGAAGTATGTCCCATATGCCATGCAAATACGGATTGTATCTGAACATCCTATGCCTATGGCCTTATTATACAAATAGTGTTGGGGCACCTGGGTGGTTCAGTCGGTTTGAGTGTGCAGCTCTTGATTTCAGCTCGGGTCATGATCTCAGGGTTGTGAGACTGAGCCCTGCATTGGGCTCCACACTCAGTTGGGGGTCTGTTTGAGATTCTTTCTCTCCCTCTCCCTCTGCTCCTCACTCCTAACTCTCTCTCTCTCTCTAAAATAAATAAATAAATAAATATTTTTAAAATATTTTTTCTGGCTCCAATAATTCTTTTGTTTTTAAGATTTACTTATTTGAGAGAGAGAGAAAATGCAAGTGTGAGGGAGGAGCAGTGGGAGAGGGAAAGAGAGAGAAAAGAAGACTCCCCACTGAGTGTGGAGCCTGACCCAGGGCTCACTCTCCTGATTCTGAGATCATGAATGGAGCCGAAATCAAGAGTCTAATACTTTACTGATGGAGCCACCCAGGCACCCTTCTGGCTCCAATAATTCTAATATGCATTAAGACTTAGGAACCATTGATCATAGTTAATTCACCTGCCTCTTGGTAGTGTTTCAGTTCTTAGCCAAATCTCTGTAACTTTTAGAACGGTCTTTTTAAATGTTATCNAGATCATGACCTGAGCCGAAGGCAGAGGCTTTAAACCGCTGAGCCACCCAGGCGCCCTCTCTGTAACTTTTAGAACGGTCTTTTTAAATGTTATCACAGTCTCCTAAAAGAAATATCAAGCTGTACATGACTGTAGCCTTCATAATGCTATTTGATCCTCACAATAACCCTGTAAAGAAAGAAAGGCAAAGAGTCTCCCCATTTCGTCAATAAGAAAACTGAGACTCAGAGACTTAAACTTCCCAGGCCAACCTGCTAGTAAATGGCAAACTAAGAATCCAAACTCAGATCTCATCCAGTTATATCGCTCATTCAACTCTTCAGTGCTATAAGTGAAAGACAATAGGAATAACATAAGACAGAGACAGAAAAGAAGAAATTGAGACAGAGAGCTTCTAAGAATTTTTCATCCGAGGTATGGCTAACTAGCCAATTACCACTCCATTGACACAGCTTTCTTAGCCACCAAGTAACTAGAAAGGGGCAGACCTGGGACCCAGAGTTCAAAAGACCCCAAGTCTCCAGGTACTTAGGGGTCTGAGAGAGACTTCAGAACCAAAATAGTCCAGAAATTGGCTTTGGGACTGGTAATGAGAGTGATGACAGAGAATGCCTGAAAGAATGTTTTATGCTCAAAACTGTTGTTAAACCGAGTAATGAGATACTATGCCTGTAATTACCTCAACCACCGAGTTCATACTCTGGAATTTCTTCACAGTAACATAAATGAGTAGCTCTGCGCCTGATCTGATCCCAGGGATTTCAATGCAGTGAACAGGGTCAGAGCTGGGTTACTGTTGGGGAAGGAGAGGACGTGGGGAGAAACCACATGCCTAGGTTCTGAGGCTTCCAAGGAGAGATGACTACCCTGCCCCAACTGAATGCCACGAGGTAATGGCAGAAGCTGAGCAGCCTCGGAACCCATCTCCTTAAGTTCTTTGCTCTTGAGAGAATTCCTTGAAGAATTCTGTGCCCCAAGTCATCACACATCCACAATTACATAGAACATTGGCGTGCTACCAGAAGAAATTCATTCAGTTCTAAGCAATACAACTAGTGAAGTGAATTTCCTAAACAAGGAGAGGAGTTATGGCACCATCTGTCCATTTTAGTACATGTCTCATGTTTAATCCTTTCTATGAGCTATTAATATATTGAAAGTTATAATATTCCTGAATCCTGACAGTTGATTGAAAGGTACCCACTTGATATCTTGTTCAATCAACATATGATGCACAGGCAAGAGCATATGCTCAGCATCATGTTCTAACTCAAGGAATGTTCTTATAACTAAACAATTCATCCTTATTAGGTTGTAGCTGGGTGTGTGAATTATTATTANCTCATGTTTAATCCTTTCTATGAGCTATTAATATATTGAAAGTTATAATATTCCTGAATCCTGACAGTTGATTGAAAGGTACCCACTTGATATCTTGTTCAATCAACATATGATGCACAGGCAAGAGCATATATGCTCAGCATCATGTTCTAACTCAAGGAATGTTCTTATAAGTAAACAATTCATCCTTATTAGGTTGTAGCTGGGTGTNGGCGCCCGTGAATTATTATTATAGACATCCGACCCTCATTAGAGACACTCAGATTTAAAATCATTTTGGAAGTAACTTTCTCTATTAATCTCTAAAACACTTGAACGGTACTCCTGAATAATATATAATACCATTATATTGCATGGAAAAATATACCAAATACTTAGGTTTGGTATCACCTTTCCTTTTTTATTCTTTCTTTCTTTTTTTTATCNAAAACACTTGAACGGTACTCCTGAATAATATATAATACCATTATATTGCATGGAAAAATATATCAAATACTTAGGTTTGGTATCACCTTTCCTTTTTTATTCTTTCTTTTTTTATCTTTTTTTTAAGATTTTATTTATTTATTTGACAGAGAGATAGAGAGCACAAGTAGGCAGAGAGGCAGGGAGAGAGAGAGGAGGAAGCAGGCTTCCCGCTGAGCAGGGAGCCCAGTGTGGGACTTGATCCCAGGACCCTGGGATCATGACCTGAGCTGAAGGCAGCGGCTTAACCAACTGAGCCACCCAGGCACCCCTTTTTTATTCTTTCGTGGTAATGAGATTGAGAGTTTGTAAGCATACCAGTAATTTGAAGCACAATAAGCCTAAAGCATTATTTTCCATATTTGATCAGGGAAAGCAACCTAAAAAAATCATTTTCTCAAGGAATTTTTAAAAATAATTTGGTTTTTTTAGTAATCTCTACACCCAACATGGGGCTTGAACTCACAACCCCAAGATCAAGAGTTGCACACTCTTCCACCTGAGCCAGCCAAGTGCCCCAAGGAACTCTTTTGGCGAGGCTTAAAACATCAGGCTCTTGCATTTAAGAAGCATCAGACCTGGGGCAAAGAATAAAAAAATAATAATAAAATAAAATAAAAAGAAGCATCAGAATTAATAAAAACAGAGTCCATGAGCTTATGTATTAGCTCATTTGACACAGAAACAAAAGGGTTACACAGAAACGCAAAGGTTAAAGGTCAGATGGCCTCACAAATTATTTTCAGACTCTTTTCCAGATCCATATTATAGTAGCAAATGTACTTATCAAAATAAAATATTTAATCAACAAATAGGTGTTCTTACCCCAAAATCAGCATACACTGGAGTCAAAACAAAATAGCAAGTGTGTTTTCTCTTTTGAGGAAAATTTCTCACTGGATTTAT
This sequence comes from Ailurus styani, assembly GCA_002007465.1. NCBI lineage: Eukaryota > Metazoa > Chordata > Mammalia > Carnivora > Ailuridae > Ailurus > Ailurus styani. Next base: position 1,856,234 of record LNAC01000166.1, on the reverse strand, counting down.
TCTGGTATTGTACCAAGAATAATAATAATGCTGCTGACTGGTCATCAGTGAGTCTCGGACTTAGCAGTCAGAGTTGCAAAGTTTAACAAAGAGCGTGTGCTCAGGGTGCGACAGGGCAGACCTCAGGACCTCAGAAAGCATAGCCTTCAGTACAGAATAGGACATTCAGGAATGGGGACAGAAGGAGAAGGAGGGACGGCTTTTAGAAACTCTAAGCATTGAGGCCCCCAAATCTGCTGGAGACAAATCCTGGCCTTTCCGTTGGTAAAGCTCTTGGAAATTCAGGGGTGGGAATATCAGAGATGATAGCGATGTAAGTGAAAGATCTTCCCTTCACGTTCTGCTTATCAGTCAAAGATCCATGAGGGTCCCTATACCTAGAGAATAGGTATTAAGAATTGTCCTCTTCCTCCCTGGCTCAAACAAGTTGCAACATTTGGGAGTCTCGCGTTTTGACAGTGTCTCCGGGTTTTTAGTCTCATTGCTTCTTTTGCAATAGTGTTTTAAAATTTTTCTTAATGTGAGCTACAGTAAAAATACATTTTACCTGGTGATCCTGTGCACGCACACACAAACACACACACACTCAGTCACACAAATGAAACAAACATTTTACTCTATATGATGAAGTTAAAAGGCAACAAAGCTAATATAAATGTGATATTATTTAATTGCAACATTATATCCTACCTCTTCTTCATTTAATTTTTATAGCGACCTACCAAAATGATTTTTTCAAACATGCTTTGTAAATGGGAGTTTGAAATACTAAACAAAGGATTTTCCCAAAGCATTAGTCTTACTACAAAGTAATATAAACAGAGGTACCAGGACTAGCACTCATTAATATTTGGTATATGCTAGGCACTGCTTTAAATATACTTAAACCCTATAGCAAAGATACAATTTTTATTCCCATTTTTAAATTTCATATGAAGAAAAGGTCATATAGAGAGTCAGGGGCCACTCAAGATCACACAGCCAACAAGGAACAAAGCTCAAATTCAAACCCAGACTTTCCAGATCCAAAACTACACACTTATACACTACATTATATTTTTCAATCCCTACCTTCAAATAAATTCAAATGAAATTCTCCCCTAGTCCTACTCAGTTTAAAAAAGAGGACCCACAGAGCTACTTGACTTCCACCTACCTAACTTCTTTTGGGTCCCCTGGAGATGCTCCACCAGGGATAATAACTCTAGCTCAGGAGACAGCAGTGACAATGCCTACCAGGGAGTGTTTTTTCGGTCTCCCAAATCCAGGACGTGGTACAATGAACAAATAAACAATCTAAGAAATAATATGCCACCAAGAGATACACCTTTTTAGCCTGATAGAATCTCTGGCAACAGTTCCCTCCCATCTACCTTCTACATGACAGTCAGAGATACCTTTATAAACATACATTTTAGCTTGTTACTCCTACCCTTAGAAGCTTTCATAACTCTCATCATCTACTCAGTAGTCAAATAAATTATGATCATTATGCTTGGACACAGTCTTGCCCCTACTTAATTAGAACCTCACTTGGTCCTTCCCCTGCACAAACCTGAATTTCACTTTCTTGCTTCTATATAAGCTCCTTTATCTAGCTAAGATGACCTTTCCCACGTTGTTTGCCTGGCTCTTTACCCCTAAAATCCAGTTCAACCAGAGCAGAATGTGAAAGCTTCACCTATGTAGATCTCAAAATGTAGATCTATATACCGAAATAGAATGGATTAGGACAGAAGAGACAAACAGTGGTCCAGGAACTAAAAAACACAGAGAAATGAGGGAATATGGTCTGGGGTTAGGTAATGAACACCAACACGCAAGAGAAGTGCTTGAAAAGCTTGGTGACATGAGATTCAAGACTGGTTGTTTAGGGAGGAGGTAAAATGATCTGGAAGAGATAAAGGAGAGCAAAGAAGATACTCAGCACGCTCCTTGAGAAGCCTGCAGAGGAAGCAGTGTCCTAGAGGGAAAGACTTCTTTGGGAGAGACATTGTTTTCAGAGGGAATTTAAAGTTTAAAGGGAACCAAAAAGAAAAAATACAGTTCAGTATCATTTAGCTGTTGCTGTTACTGGTATAATAGCATAAGGTGGTGGTTTAAGTAGCAGACCAGAACCTCTTTGGAAATGCTCAGATAATTATCCTCTAATGCTACCTTGGGCATGCCACTCTCAAATATTGTAGGTGAGAGTGTAAATCTGTTCAGCCTCCGTGGAGAGGAACTTGATATGATGCTTATATCTTAAGTGTTAACTTGGCTAGGCTATAGTGCCCAGTTATCTGGTCAAACATTCATCTAGATGTTGTACCGAAGGTGTTTTGCAGATATGATTAACACCTACCATCAGTTGACTTCAAGAAGGGACGGCCCTCGATAATGTAGGTGGAATTCGTCAAATCAGTTGAGACCTTAAGGACAAAAACTGAGGTTTCCCAGAATAGAAGGAATTCGGCTTCAAGACTGTAACATAGTGGGGCACCTGGGTGGCTCAGAGGGTTAAAGCCTCTGCCTTCGGCTCAGGTCATGATCTCAGGGTCCTGGGATCGAGCCCTGCATGGGGCTCTCTGCTCAGCAGGGAGCCTGCCTCCCCCTCTCCCTCTGCCTGCCTCTCTGCCTACTTATCTCTCTCTCTCTCTCTCTCTCTGTCAAATAAATAAATAAAATTTAAAAAAGCAACAACAACTGGGTGCCTGGGTGGCTTAGTTGGTTGAGCGACTGCCTTCCGCTCGGGTCATGGTCCCTGAGTCCTGGGATCGAGTCCCACATCGGGCTCCCAGCTCCACGGGGAGTCTGCTTCTCCCTCTTACCTTCTCCTCTCTCATACTCTCTCTCACTCTCTCTCTCTCTCTCAAATAAATAAATAAAATCTTTTTCAAAAATTAAAAAAAAAACCCTGTAACATAGAAATCCTTCCTGGAGAGTGATGTCATCAAGAGGGCAATATAGGTCATTCTTAATCTTAGACCCCCTCATAAAAAACCCAACTAGTAACTAACCCTAGGCAAGACACCACTGTGAATATCCCAGAACCCAAGAGTGAGTGATGCTGAAGCACTACCATGGACCACAGAGACTGAGAAGGACCATTACAGAAGGACAAGAGGTGCAATTTCACTTCGACCATATGGCCCCTCCCCTAGACCAGCACAGAGCCACACCAAGAGGGCCCCCTCAGTACATGGCTCTCCAGTAGGAAAAAGGGAACCCAAGGTGGGCATCCAACTTCCCCAGCATCGCAGGACCCTTGCCGGGAGGCCCACTTGGGCCTCACTTCACAGGATCGCTGGAGGAAATCTGCAGGGCCGGACCACGGGGGGGTGAGACGGAGACAGAGAAGGGAGTGGGGCTTATGGACTGAGTCCTCGGATCTTGGAGGACTGCACTCCTGTTCGCAGAGGCCCCTGAGTGGAGAACCCATCCAGCAGTCCTGTCCATCTCTGAAAGCTGCGGAAATAGAGTAAGGGGCATGGGGAAGGAGACACACACCTAAACTATTNACCCCCCACCCTGCCCCTCAAGTTCCTCATATCAGAGAGATCATATGATAATTGTCTTTCTCTGATTGACTTATTTCGCTCAGCATAATACCCTCCAGTTCCATCCATGTCGTTGCAAATGGCAAGATTTCGTTTCTTTTGATAGCTGCATAGTATTCCATTGTATACAATGGAATACTATGCAGCTATCAATAGCCATATAATTTTTTCAAAAATCCTTCCTGAGTTCCCAGCCTGCCAGCCTGCTCTACAAATTTCAAACTCAAAACTACAACACCAGCCACTGCCTGAGTTCCCAGCCCGCCAGCCTGCCTTACGGATTTCACACTTGCCAGCCCCCATAACTGCATGAGGCAATCCCTGTTTTTAATGTACAGATGTAATCAGAGCATAAGTGAAATTATGCACGTACAAGGTCCTGTTGTACTGCAGAAACAACTAAATCCCCTTTACCAAAGTATTGCTTGAAAAATTATGGCACACCCTAGCTAGAATAATTGCAGCCTAAACAAGAAAGCTCTCTATATTCTTTCATTGGATTTTTTAAAAGATTTTATTTATTTATTTGGCACAGAGAGAGAGAGAGATCACAAGTAGGCAGAGAGGCAGGCAGAGAGAGAGGAGGAAGCAGGCTCCCTGCTGAGCAGGGAGTCCGATGCGGGCCTCGATGCCAGGACCCCGAGATCATGACCTGAGCAGAAGGCAGAGGCTTTAACCCACTGAGCCACCCAGGCGCCCCTTACATTGGATTTTAACCAAGATGATATTCATTGAAAAAAAATCAAGACACAGAATAGGATGTTCAGACGCTACCACTTGAATGAAAGGAAGGAGGAAGTCAGGTAATACACACGCACTCATGCACATAAACTGTCTCTGGAAGAATAGAGAAGGAATTGGTAACGCTGGGTTCTATTGGCTGTTTCTGGGAAATAACACAACCCTTCTCTAACTCTGAAATTTGGTACCATAGATCATGAAAACAAACCAACTCGAAATGAAATAAAAGGGCACACACTTAGAAAGAAAGGATACAGAATCCTGGGGAGCTGTTCGCACAGAATTGCGGGCGGGCTTGTGACTTCTCTGCCCTCTAGAGGCCACTGGGAGAACTTCACGTGACAGTTGTGAACCTCTCACCAGCCGACCTTCCATCATCAGCACAGGCCTGAAAAGGCAGCTTTCAGGCTGCTTGTCCCCTGGTCAGGAGCCTTCATTTCAGGTGGGAGCAGTGGTTCCCTCAAGGCCAAGGCTGGCAGTCAGTGCCTATTTCAGTGGGAAGAGTCGTAACTTGAATGAACCACAGCTCTACTGAGATCTCTTAGAAACAGATCACACATATTCAAACAGAGCAGAGAGTAGATCTTCAGTCACTAATGAAACATTGATACTTTATTACTCAATTTTGGTCAAAGATAGAACACTAGAAAATAAAATGGTAGAATCGCTATCCATGTATATTTGTGAGTGTAGCCTCTGACATATAAATGAATATGTAATAATCATGGTGTTGGATTTTAAATTCAGGCACACACAAAATGTACCCAAACAGGACTTTTAAACCCCACATTCTCACTGCAGGGTATAGCTGAATCATGAAAAATAGAAAATAAACTATTTTTTAAACTTCTTATTTCTTCAAAATTTAAATATGTAATTTAACAACAAACACATATTTCCACCACCACAGTTACTGTTAATAATTTTCATATTTGCTTCCAACTAATTTCTTTTTTAAAAAACTAAGATGTATTTTTTCTGATTAGAAAAAATGGCATTCGCATTACTGACGATTTCAAAATATAAAAAGTTGAATGATGTTACTAAGGTTAACTAAAACAATGAAATGGGCTAAAATAAGTTTGTGTTGTACAATAAAATCGTTTTAAATCAATGCGAATATTCATAACCTGTAAAAGTTTTCTCTAAAAAGTCACCAAAGACTATTCATTTAACCCTGTTTTGATTGATGTTAAATTCTTCACAAATTATTATATAAGGACGTATTGCAGTGAGGGTTTAAAAGAGAAAGAAGCAATTTATTTTATGTTCCTTGTACAATCATCATGGAACAGTATTAAGTAGCCAGGAGCAGCTGGGTTTAGGTACTTTGTAAATCCAGTGAAAGACACGCCCTTTGATTTTCCAGTACATAAACTGTCACTGGGTCTTCTCTGTCTGACCATAAAAGGCTGTTGATCTTCAAGGTTCTTTCCTCGACAGTGTGTCCTCTCTAAACTCTCAGCACCGGTGCCTGTGCTGTCCTGGTGTAGTCCTACTTGTATGCCGGGGACACCTGGATCACTGTCTCCAACTAGATCTCCTGGCTGCATCAGATTCTAAATGTCTAACAGTGAACTCACTATCGTTCCCTCACAACTCTTCTTTCATCAGTGTTCCCTCTCACCGGCTTAGTCAACCAGGAGCCAGTAGCACCCTATGCTCTTGTCCATCCTCGCCTTTGTATCCACTGTCTCAAGTCGGTCCAATTTCACTACCTAAATATTGTCAAATCCTCCTACCCTAGATCAGACCTGAACATCATTGTTTCACCCCCTTCTTAATTAGCCTTCCTGTCTCCAGGCTTGCCTTTCTCTGCATTTGTCCACAATGAAACCAGAAATGCACTTCTGGAGAGAGACTATCACTTGACCTAACACAACTTGGTCTATGCAAACACATAAAGCCAAATAATCCTACTCTATCTCCTAGTATGTATATCTCCTATCCTAGTACTCCATCTCCGTGTGTGTGTGTGTGTGTGTGTGTGTGTGTGTACACACATATAAATAGTAATATATGGAGAAAAATTTTTAAAAGAGTTTATTTATTTGACAGAGAGAGAGATCACAAGTAGGCATAGAGGCAGGCAGAGGGAGAGGGGGAAGCAGGCTCCCCGCTGAGCAGAGAGCCCGATGCAGGACTCGATCCCAGGACCCTGAGATCATGACCTGAGCCGAAGGCAGAGACTAACCCACTGAGCCACTCAGGCACCCCAGAAATTTATAATATGTACATAATAGTTTGTAAGGCAGTTTTTGACTTATAAACACCTGCCATATAAGAATCTCTTACCTAGACATGAGTGTGTCATTCAGTTCATCTCCAATTTCCTACTGAAAACAGCACCCCCTTCCCACAACTCCTCCCCGCCCCGCCCCCACCCTGACCCCGTGTATAAAGGGCTGTGTGGGGAGCACCTCTCCCATGCCAGCGCTGCCCCCGAGGGTCAGCAACAGAGCGGTGCTGCTGGATGTCTCCTCCCCTTTCCGCTGGACTTGGGTCATTCCAGATTCTCTGCTGCTTGCATTCTGATCCCTCTTCCTTCCCATCTCCTCCCACTGCAGAGGACATCTGGAATCTCTGCTCCCTCCTGATCATTCTGGGGACTCTTGGGTGATTCCCTGCTACCACTTGGATCACTAGAGCCCTCTCTAACTGCTCAGCGTTCTCTCTGATGCCACAAGAACCCTAGAAACCTCGTTGCTGCTGCTGCTGCAACCCTATAAAGTGGCAGCACCAGCGGGGACCTCTTCCCATACAATAAGACAGTGGGGGGATGTGAGCTGGACGCACTCAGTGGAACCACGAAATAACTTCCTACAGAAATAATGCTGCCATCTCAGTTATGTACTATTATGAATACCATAGTTCAGTACAGAGGTGCTAGATAGGACTTGGGGGTCATTCTGGAAAACTAAACTACCATATAAGCACTATGGCTGTGGGAAAAATGTGTTCTGAACTGATTTAGAAAGGAACACTTGGAGTGTAATCAACCGATATATGAGCCAAATAAATAAATCTTAGAACCATGTGAAGGCTTGAAAGTCCATTTGAGACACTGCACCCATGGCTTATAAAACCATCTCCACTCATCTTCATGTGTATTTTCAGATGTTTTCTCTAGCAACCCAGAGCAATTAGCATGGGCTGTTTGGAAGAGTGGCCACAGTCCTGTAATAGGATACCCACTGAGGTCAGATGTCGAGCATTCTTTTGGAGCAGCGCAGACAATGCTACCTATCTGAGGTCATTTTCTAATGCTATCCCTCTTGCCCCTTTGCTCCAGCCTGATTGTATTTCTTGAAAACACCAAAGTCATGTTCCTCTTGTCTAGTACGCACCTCCCAAGATCTTGGCTTGGCTCTCCCCATAACTGCATTGGTCAGCTCCTCCAAGACACCGTCACTGAGCACCCAATTTAAAATGGCCTTCCATCCAACCCCCCACTCTATTTTTCTCTAAAACACGTATCTACCTGAAAGGTATATTTATTCATTCATTTGCTTCTTTTAGGATTTTATTTATTTATTTATTTGAGAGAGAGAGCACACCCAGGGGATTGGGCACAGGGGAGGGAGAGGAAGAGGGAAAGAATCCCTAGTGAACTCCGCACTGAGTGTAGCACCCCAGCTGGCATGGAGCCCTTGACCCTGAGATCAGGACCTTGAGATCACCACTGGAGCTAATACCAAGAGTTGGACATTCAACTGACTGAGCCACCTAGGCTCCCGCATTTGCTAATTTTCTGCTTCTCCAGCTAGAACAAGAGACTCACAAAGGTGAGGAATCTGTCCCTTGTTTTCACTGCTAAAACCCCAAGAGCTCAGCATGGCACATAGTAGACATCTAATAAATATGTTAGTATTTGTTCTTAATATTGTGTCTTCTCTCTTCTTGGTCAGGTTTGTTAGACCCTAATTGATCTTTTCCAGGTACAGTGCAGTGCAAAGAATATTGCAGTAGTTAGAACAGATTCCTGAATCTGGCTGGAATTCTGGCCCCAGTACTTACTAGCATTATGACCTTGAACAAATTATCTCACCTCTCAAGTCTCCATTCCCTGTCTCTTAAAACATATTTTTGGGGTTGTTCATTTTCCAGATTCCAAAATTGGTCCTTTGGTGGCCATTGGTTCTAACTGTCTAGCTTCATCTCCTCCAATGGCTAGTCCTGCTCAAATATCTTATTATTTTTCATGTATTTCTCATTTTAATAAATAAACAGCCAAGTGTTTCCCAAGTATAGCTGGTAGAACATCAGGCACTTGGTTAAAACAAACAAACAAAAAAGCATGTTTGTAGAGTTTCACTATTGATCAAGATCCTCTTGATATGGAGGCCAGAAACATGTATTTTAAACAATTTCTCCAAATGATTCCCATGTGACACAGAGTTTGAGAACCACCAAGAGTTCCAAGGATGCTGGTAACTCATGGGGGTTTGCTCTGATGTCATATAGGTCGGTTTTTCCTGTTCCCTTCTCTTCTCACACTACCTGTCCCCTGCAGATGGTCATTCCAAGCATTCTCTGGGGGCTACTGACTCTGATTGGTGTTCCTCAAGTCTCTGGGCGTTTCTTTCTGACTATTCTCTTGGTTTAAAGGAAAAGACAAGACTGACGTTGCTTGGCTGAGTAGCCCTTTTTACTTCCAACACTGTCTGGTGGACAAATTTACTCTCCTCCACAGTGTATATATGTATCAAATCACATTTTATACATGAAACCTATTATAATTTTACTTGTCAATTATCCCTCAATGAAACTAGAAAAAATGTTTATCTTCCAACTCTGTTATTCTTGGCACTCTGTCATGAAGAAAATTTCAGGGGGAAAATTTTTTTTTAAATATCAAGAGCACTACAGGTAAGCTCCAGTGCCTGTACTAAGGCACAGCTTAATAAACCCTAGTGCCATGGAAAGAAAGAAAAAAGGAAGGAAAGAAAGAAAAGAAGAAAAAGGAAAGAAGGAAGGAAGGAAGGAAAGGAGAGAGAGAAAGAAAAAAGAAAAGACAGGAAGGGAGGGAGGGAAGGAGGGAGGGAGGAAGGAAAGAAGGAAGGAAGGAAAGAAGGAAGGAAGGAAAGAAGGAAGGAGAAAGAAGAGAAGGAAAGAAGGAAGGAAGAGAGAGAGGGAGGGAGGGAAGAAAAAGGAAAAGAAAAGAAGGAAGAAAGGAAGAGGTCGAAAGGGGGCGCCTGGGTGGCTCAGTTAAGCATCTGACTTTTGGTTTAGCTCATGTCATGATCTCGAGGTTCTGAGCTCGAACGCCATATCGAGTTCCACACTCGGTGTGGAGCCTGCTTGAGATTCTCTCTCCCTTTCCCTCTGCCTCTCCCCCCCACCTCTCTCTCTCAATCTCTCTCTCTCTCTCTTTCTCTCTCTAAAATTTTTTTTAAAAAGAAAAGAAAAGAAAGAGAAAAGGAAAGGGAAAAAAACATCAGTGAAGTTCCTATCTATTTTTGCTAAAACCTATCCAGGCATCCAGCCTTTGCTCCCTAAACTTCAAGAAATTAGCTGGGACTTCAATACTATTTCCACTTACTGTATGGAGTCTTTTAGTTCAGATTGTGCTTTATCTGGAAGATCTTCTTTGTGGTTTATTATCTGCAGTTGAGGACTTTGTTGGCTTCAGTCGTGCTATGATTTCCCACTTCGTTATTGCTTCTTCAGAGGATATTCAGTGGTCATGGGGAAGATGTTTATTTGATCACCTATCAACACTGCCATTTCCCCCTAGACAGCAGTTTTTAGAAGTCTCCTGATGGAATCGTTGCATTACTAGTGATTTGTTCTCATCTCAAGAACTAGTTACTGGCCAGAACAGGAAAGAAATGGTCAGGCTCCATTTTCATACGCCTTGAGGATTTCTGAAAGGAATGGCCGATATCTGGAAGGCATAGTGGGGCCCTGGATGAGAAGGCATGCTGCGGACCACCTGGGAAGGGTTTATATCAAGCCTGGGACTCAGATGGAGGGCTCGTGCGTGCGGAGGCTGTCTGGGAGCGGCACGTGCTAGTGAAGGGCTGTGGAACAGGCAGATTTGAAACTGTTAGTAAACTTGGCCCCAAAAGGAGGGTCTTAGACTCTGTTCACTACTGATATCAGACAGTCTTATTTCTAACATCATTATTAAAAATGGCCCTTTTGATATCTTTTTCTATTTTGCTTATAAGTAGGTTCAGATTTTTCAAAAAGTAAGGGTAGTACGTATGACAGCCATGTCATAATACCATAGGCTGTCCTGGAAAGACAGGCCACTGGGCTTTCTTTATTTATGGGACAGCTGAATATGATCAGAAATGGACCAGCCAGGCATTCAGGACCTGAGCTGCCAAGACATGTCTAACCTTCCAATCCCTTAAAAATAGGAACTGAAAATCCAGTCCTGTGTTTATTCATCAAATGTGGCATTGGCCCTCAAATTCAAACTGCTATCATATACTCAAATTGCCTCATCCAACTAATTTTAGGGGCTGACTGATGACCAAAGAAGGTCTCGTTATAAACTGGCACTTGTCAATAGAGCTCCAGAACCCATATGGGATTTCCCAGGTACCTGAAACAGGGTAACCTAGTAATTCTGCCTCTTAGTCACAAAGCTATTTAATCCAAGATCTTTTTTATTTTTTTATTTTTTTTAAAGATTTTATTTATTTATTTGACACAGAGAGAGAGATTACAAGTAGGCAGAGAGGCAGGCAGAGAGACAGGGAGAGGAGGAAGCAGGCTCCCTGCTGAGCAGAGACCCCGATGCGGGCCTTGATCCCAGGACGCTGAGATCATGACCTGAGCCGAAAGCAGAGGCTTTTTTAACCCACTGAGCCACCCACGCGCCCAATCCAAGATCTTTATCAAATTCATTTACCTAGGAAATTAGATCATTCGTTACAATTAATATGGCAAGCAAAGACAGCCAGCTGCTCAAGTGAGATCCCAAATTTTGTAACAAACTGAATAAACACTAATTTGTTTGTTGATATGATTATAGAATTAGCAAAATGTTCTGTTCCTCAGCATAAAAAATGAAGATCCAAGTTATTTCATTATGGCTTATCTCTGTTACAAGTTAAATAAAATGGAGAATCTGTTGATCATAAACTCAGACAATCATTGTTTCAAATAAAGACCATTGGAAGTTTGAAATTTCTACTTGTAAATTGTTATCTCCGGTGGCCCTCACTCTTTCTCTGTAATAGGGAGCTGACATCCTACTTGAAATGGTGCTGATCCTTCGTGGACCTTTACTCTTGAATTATCTGCCCCCACCCCCCATTATAGGAATCTCATGTTTAATAGAATACTTTTTTTTTTTAAGGGAGAGTGTGCAAGTTGGGGGGGGCGGGGCAGAGGGAGGAGGAGAGAGAGAATCTTAAGCAGGCTCCATGCCCCACATAGGGCCTAACGTGGGGCTCGATCTCATGACCCTGAGATCATGACCTGAGCTGAAATCATGAGTCAGATGCTTAACTGACTGAGCCACCCAGGCGCCCCGAGAATACATTTTCATTAAGGTTTTAGTAGGGACGCCTGGGTGGCCCAGTCAGTTAAGCATCTGCGTTTGACTTAGGTCATGATTCCACAGTCTGGGATCAAGTCCCCCATTGGGCTCCTTGCTCAGCGGACAGCCTACTTCTCCCTGTGCCTCTGCTGCTCCCCTTGCTTGTGCTCTCTCTCTGACACATAAATAAATAAAATACTTTTTTTAAAAAAAGGCCTTATATTGTAGTCTCTCTATACATATTTCCACAATTTCCAACAGCTTTTCAAGAGTCCAGAAAAATGCGAAAAAAGAGTTTGAGGTTATTATTTTATCATCATTTAAATATAAAGGAGATTAATTTGCAGAAATGACATCTTTTGCTCAGAAAAGTATCAAAGTCCCATTGGAGGAAGGGGAATGCGTATTTTCTTGCTGCTCTCATTTCCTAAAAGAGAAAGGAAAAGTACTGAAGAGGTTTTCCAGCCTCTGCTCCTGCCTCTAACTCTGCTTGCCTTGAAACAAGGACAGACTTACCTGTTTGGAATTGGTGAAGGCAGAGAATGGGCTCACGGGTGGCTCTTTCTCAGTCTTCCTGAAGGTTCTCCATTTCTCCGTCAGTTCACTGGTGAGCCATGAACCGCCAGCAATGGATGCACCAGGGAGGGCCCTATAGGCCTGCTCTTGGAGGCGGCTCTAGGGGCCAACAAGCTCTGGTCTGCGTTGCCCGGGCTGTGTGGCAAGCTGGGATTCTGTCTTCCTGCAGAAGTGAGTATCTACACCTCCAGTCAGGAAAGTGAAAAAGCTCTAGATTTGGCATCAGATTGGAGTATAAGAAGACTCACTCCAATTCAGCATACCAGATAATTATTTGGGGATAATTATTTGATATTGTTCTGTAAGCCTCAATTAATTCCTATATTTGCTTTGGTTTTTGTATTATTTTTTCTTCAAATTTACTAGAAGGCAAGAACAATAATTATATTTCTTGAATCAGCACACCCCCACTCACACCTCCCCTCCAATTCCAATCACCAAATCATCTACTTTATAGCCCTGACAACTGGATTAAAAGACTACTGGAAATCATTTCTTTGCACTTTCCCTTAAATGATATTAGCCAAGGTGGGGAGGGGAAATTACTGAAATTCTGAGTAAGCATCTAAATTCAACACTAGATGTCACTACCCTGATATTTTGAAGTAAGTATTCAACCTACTTTTTTTCCCATCTGTTTTATGTTCTTCCAAAAAATAATAGTAATAAATGTCAGATATTTTACTGTAGCTTATCATCAGCCAGATGATTCTTTGGGGGGATGCCTCTCCTTGCCTCTTGCCTAGGCTCTGAGAGTATCGAGTCTGAAGTACAACCACCACACTATGGTCTAGAGCAATGGTTCTCAATCTGGGTTACGTATTAAAATCACCAGGGTTTTGTTTTGTTTTGTTTTGTTTGTTTTTTTTAACATACCCATGCCTGAGTGCCTCCCAGAGATTCTGATTTAAATGGTATAGGGTGGAGTTTGGACTGCAGCATTCATCTAAAGTTCATCAGGTGGTTGTAACGGGAAGCCAAGGTAGGGACCTCGGAGCTGCTGGTAACTGGCTCCTAAGCTGGAGCATCCATCAGGACCACCAGCGAGGCACCTCCCCAGACCTCTGAATCGGAATTTCTGGTATGGAGCCCAGGAGTCTGTATCCAGTGATCCAGCTGAGCCCCGAACCAGCACTGGGGAGCCGCCAGATCTGGTTTCCGTGTCGCCTATCTTTTTAACGATCTTTTAGACGTGTTATTATCACACCATCTGCAGGATCTCCAGTTCAACCCCAATCACTTCACATCTGGATATTTCTAAGGAGTTTCTTTTCCCTCTTTCAGTTCCTCTCGAAATTGCCACAAGATCTGCCCCCAAAATGTGACTTTGCTTGCAGATATTTTGACAAAGAATACATTTTGTCATTTTGCCAGATCAGAGGTTCCTGCTGAAACGTAAAATGACTTTTTAAAAAAATTCTCCATGCTAAATACAGAATTTTACGAAGCATTCCCAGCCCCTAGTCCATACCTAATTTTCAACAAATTGCGATCAGTCCTAAACCAACTGTGACCCTTATTCCCCTCTCTGACCTATCAGTATCTGTAGCTCTTTCCCTAATTCCATCGGGAGTCACCTCATTCCTCAGCCCATCACTGATTCCCACCCCAGGGATACAAATCAGCAATGGTCTGGGGCTCAGGGCTGGGGTGAGAATTGATAGTCTGCAGATTACCAGGTGATCTAAAAGCTTGGGAGTTTACTGACTCCCCCCATCCCCGACCAAATCATACTAAAATCTCTTCACCCCCTCCTGATCATGCTCTATCAAAACCATCTGTTGCTCAAGAAATAATTCCAGGTACCATATCTGCCATTCTTTGGGGGGCAAATTGAACTGTGGGATTGTATGTCTGGTTGCAGAAATAGAATGGGACATTTTCAAGGGAGAAAAAGCTGATGGAGCATGGGAATTACAGCTGGCCATTACTTCCAAGAGCTGGGTGGTTGATAGCTTAGTTCTGCTCACTGCACAGGACTTGCTCAGACGTCATTACCATGGGGAGCCCTGCGTTCTTGTGGGCCTCCCACTCTGGTCCAGCGAGAACAGCTTCCCGGCACTGCTCCAATGGCTCAATCACCTTGGCTGCCCCTTGACCAGCCTGATGATTCAGAGAACTCCCTTTATTTTTCAGACCTGCACTCCTGTTCCATGCAAACTCATTTTAGGACATAATGTCTTATTTCCCTTGGGTAACAGCCCTTTCTGCCTCTTCTTCATTTATTTCTTTTAGCACACAGTCATTTCCCAATTTGCATGATTACTATATTTTCTGCCCTCTTGTGCACACCTACACCCCTCCCTTCCTTCTACAGAGCCTTCACATTATGTCCTTCAATTACTATTTTCCCCAAAATTTCTTCACTACTTTGCTCCCTCTTGGCAGAGTAATCTGTGTAATGAAACAAATGGAATCTAGTAGTCTCTCTTACGCTGATTTGGATTGTATGATTGAAGCACATTTTATCAATTTCACATCATCTGCTGACAAGACACAAATCCTTGTCAGTAAGTGACTGAGAAGAGCAAACAGTCTGTTCTCGTATAATAAAAGCATGTTATACAGCATTTCATACCATAGTTCAATTTTGCAAATATAGCATAAATTCTGTATACACAGGCAAGAGAAGTATATTTTTATCTAAAGTAAGTTCGATGCTATTTCCCAAGTAATTTTCAAGGCTTACAAAGCCTCCAGAATCATCAGCAAGATCAATTACAACATATCAGTCATTAAGAAATGTCTCCATACTTTGGAAAACAGTGTGGATATTCCTCAAAAAATTAAAAGTAGAGCTACCCTATGACCCTGCAATTGCACTACTGGGTATTTACCCCAAAGATAGAGATATAGTGTAAAGAAGGGCCATGTGTACCCCAATGTTCATAGCAGCAATGTCCACAATCGCCAAACTGTGGAAAGAGCCAAGATCCCCTTCAACAGATGAACGGATAAAGCAAATATGGTCCATATATACAATGGATTGTTACGCAGCCATCAGAAAGGATGAATACCCAACTTTTGTATCAACACGGATGGAACTGGAGGAGATCATGCTAAGTGAAATAAGTCAAGCAGAGAAAGTCAGTTATCATATGGTTTCACTTACTTGTGGAGGAGCATAAGGAATAACATGGACGACATTAAGAGAAGGAAAGGAAAAGTGAATTGGGGTAAATCGGAGGGGGAGATGAAGCATGAGAGACTGTGGACTCTGAGAAACAAACTGAGGGTTTGGGGGGGATGGGTGAGCCAGGTAATGGGTATTAAGGAGGGCACATATTGCACTGAGCACTGGGTATTGTGCATAAACAATGAATCTTGGAACACTGAAAAAAATAAAATTAAGATGTTAAAAAAGAAAAAAAGAGAAATGTCTCCATTACAAATGAAGTTGATTATTAGATCCCACAATAATTGCTCTATGACATTTTATAATTTAGTGGCACAGAGGATGATAATACAGAGCCAGAGTGTTAGTCGTAAATTATTTCTCATGCACCCTGCTGTAATTTCAGACCATAACAACTTAAACTGACATGCAGTTGAAATCAGACTACAAGTTTCCTGAGGAATATAATGATCCCTAACAATGTTCACCTCTTAAGGAACCTTGTGAGAAAAGGATGAGACATCTTCCATTGTCGATGCCTGGAACTTAATAATTATTTATCACATAGTGTATTGAAGCTTGATGCTTGCCTTAAGGTCATTCCATTCTCCCTAGAATAGTCACACGAGCCTGTCCTCTTTCTGGCACTGAAACCTTGCTCTTCAAGCATGTGGAGATACCTATGGAGGAGAAATACGGGTAATGGGACAAGTGGGAAGAGCTTGGCAAAGCAGGTACTGGGAAGCAAGAGGAGAACAAGTTTGGTGGCATAGGGGCAGCATGCAGAATAGAGAGAAGAAGGGGAGGGGGTGAGGAGAGCTTCTGTGGAGCTCGGAGCTGTAGGGAGTGGGGGACTTATTTAAATACTAGTATTCATATTTAAATTAAATACAGTTATATTAAAATTAAATTCAGTTATATTAAAACACAATATAAATTTCCTGCTTCCACATTCTTAAATGTTTGGTAAAGACCTGCACAGAGCCCCATTTGTGTTTCCTTTATATGCATAGTCATTCAAAGACTAGCCTCACAAGGGACCGGGACATTAGCCCACCTGCTGGGCTCCAATTTCCAGATGCCAGGAAATGTTCAGACGGTGATTATCTTAAAACAGAAACGACATGGATGAAACTCGAGGGCATTTTGCTAAGTGGAAAAAGCCAGACGAAAAAAAATGTTGCATCCTATCACTTATATGTGGAACCTAAAAAAGAAAAATCTAATTCATAGAAACAGAGTAAGACAGTGGTTGCCAGGGGCTGGGAGGCTGGTGGGGGGTGGGGAATAGGCAGAGGTTTGAAAAGAGTACAAGCTTTCAGTTACAAGATAGATAAGGTCTGAGGATCTACTGTAGAATATGGTGACTATAGCTGATAATGCAGTATTGCTTAATCAAAATCTGATGTGAGTAGAACTTAAATGTACTCACCAAAAAGTAAATACGTGAGATGATGGATGTGTTCATTAACTTGTTGGGGGGAATCCTCTCACAGCCCAGCTGTGTGTCGACCATCATGCTGCATGCTTTAAATATGACAGTTGGAGTGCCTGGGTGGCTCAGTCAGTTAAGCGTCCAAGCCTTGGTTTTGGCTCAGGTTATGATCTCAGGGTCATGGGGTCGAGCCCCATGTCAAGTTCCATGCAAGTCTGCTTAAGACTCTCTCTCCCTCTCCCTCTGCCCATCCCCCTGCCCTCGTTCTCTCTAAATAAATAAATAAATAAAATAAGTAAATAAATAAATATCTGACAGTTTTATTTGTCAATTATACCTCAATAAAGCTAGGGGGAAACATAACACATGAGAAAAACAATCATACTGAATGAGGGACCAAAAAAATAAGGCATCTACACAAAAATATTTTAAAATTAAAAACAGAAACAGTAAAAAATTAATTAATTAATTAAAGTAAAGGTTGTAAGTCATCGGAAATCATCCTGCAATAAAAATATGTGAGGTCAAATATATTTTACCAAAAAAAAAAAAATAAGGAGGTCAAAACACAAAAAGAAAAGAAAAGAACACTTATAATAAAAATGGTGGTTGATTTTAAGTTCACCCTGAGAGGCCCTGACAGCAAAAGTGGTGAGATTTGATGTCTAAAGTTAGAAACTTTGATCACAGTTATCAGCATAACCAGTCAAGAAGAAAAAGGGACCTCAAATAGTAGGGAGAATAAAATGGACAAAATAAAGTATGATTCTTATATCCAAACAGTGAAATCATCAGAGAAAAATCAAAACAGATCAAGACCAGAAAGGAAGGATTCAATATTTGAAAGGAAATAGTAGCCAAAAGATCAAAGTAGAATCAACATTGTAAAGGTTGGACAAAATCCAGCTGCAAACTAGAAAGTTATTGGGAAGGGCGCCTGGGTGGCTCAGTCGGTTAAACAGGTGCCTTCTGCTTGGGTTGTGATCTCTGGGTCCTGGGATTGAACTCTCTGTCAGGTTCCCTGCTCAGTGGGGAGCCTGCTTCTCCCTCTCCCTCTGCCCCTCCCCCAACCCCACCACGGCTCACGCTCTCTCTCAAATAAATAAATAAAATCTTTTAAAAATATTTAAAAAAAAAAAATCCTTTCATTAGTAGATGCCCTTTTAGGCAATGCCATTTTAGGTGCCTCACTAGGTATTTTATTTTGTTAATAATTCAAAACAACCATTCGCAGCAGAAATTGCACCGCTTTCAGGTGAAAAGCCCAAAAATTACTTGCCTGATGGCATGTAAGTTGGTGGTGGTGGAGTTAGGATTTGAACATGGGTGTGTCTTGTTCTAAAGTTTGTTCCTTACTACTTGTGGCCTATACCGTTATTTTAGTGTGTTATTACAGAAATACCTAGGTAACGTTTATCATTATTAAGTACAGATTCTGAGAGAAAGAAAAAGATTTTCCCTACGGCAGAAATACCGGTCAAGGCTGCACAGCCTCATGCTGCGAGATGAACCCACAGACCTTCACATCAAATCAAACACAAAGGTGAGCTAAAGAACCTCCCACACGATGACCGCCTGAGATGTGAGGAGGATTCCTTTTAAAACAAGCATGGCGATTTCTTCTAAACAAGCTGGATAAAATTAAAACCAGACTAATCCAGCAATCCTAAAAATCAACCAATCCCTAGATACTAAAAGGAGTAGGTAGACACTAAAGTGTTTCTTACCGTCCTCCAAGGAAGGATACCACAAAGATGTTGTTTTTCTAAGGAAATGTTACTGGAGCTTTTTTAAAGTTAGCATGCGTATACCAAGCAAAAGTGGATTTTAGTGTAATCTTTCAGGAAAACAAAACAAACCTTATATCCAGGAACACAGAAGCTGGGAATTCACAGCCAGCCACTTAGGCCTTGGGTTATTTTCTTTAAAAGAAAAAAAAATAGGTGATAGTTAGGAGAAATTGGGTAAAAGGTAAAATATCCTGTATACTTCATGAAATTTCACTTGGGGAAAAAGAGTCCGAGGTTTTAAGAGGTTAAATTAAATAACCTAGAAGCCCATTTTGCCCGAGGACTTTTCGGATGTTTTCAAGAGCAGCAGATGCTTATTTCCATGTATATGTCTAAGAGATGAGAGGAAACAAAAATAACCTTGCTCCCCGGACAGTGGAGGCTTCAGCCACAAAGTAGGTCACAGCATCAGGCTGTGTTACCCACACCCCCACGTGCGCTGCCTGCTGTAAATGGAGTCAAATGACACAGGCTTCCCATTCCATTACCTTAAAACGTTCCCGTAGTGAGTTGCTTCTGAATGAATCATGTGAACCCCCAAGTCCTCTTTAAGCTTTAGTGAAAAGAAATGAAACCTTTTCATAGACATGTAGGAGTTTCCAACATCCGACTAAGACGGATTCTCAGAGCATTGACTTTAGTTAGAAATTTAATTGTTGTCTACAAATATTAGCACTGTTTGGGCTAGAAGGATATATTTTGTTTCGTTTTGCTTTGGTTTTTCCCTAATATTGATTTCTCACTTTTACCAAAACCCTTCTGTTGAGGTGTTGGCAACTGGAATGTTGTGAAAAACACAATGCCTTCTCTAGCTTTTATTAAAGAGAGATTCTCACGGCCCCAGGAGTGAGATAACATTGCCCCTTCTCAATCTATCCTCTTCCCTGGAGCCAAGGCAAGCATCTTATTAAGGAATCTGACCACATTTTCCCCCTGTTTAAATCTTTAAGTGATTTTCCACCTGAAGGACAAAGGTTCCTCGTGATCCGAGGTCTTAATACCCTTGGGCCCCTGGGTCAGCCCGTCAAGGGCACTCCTTGCCCCAGCCATCTCAAACTGACCTGTGGTCTCCACAGTTAAGGATACTGCCAGGTCAAAGATGAGAATTGGATTTGGGGACATTTGCAAAAATACCAACAAAGTTTTAAAACATTTGACTAGATAGGATTGTAGGTCACTGTGAAACAATACTTAGTTATCCATTTAACCAATGTGACAAAGACTTCCAGGCAAATACAGAAAGTTACATAGTTGGGGAAAAATTTAAAACAACACAAATACCTTAGCTCTTTTAATAGAGAAGACTCGGTTTTCCTAAGTAATCAAAGACCTAATAAAGGCAATGAAGCAAAGGAAATTATTTTTATAAAACACAGAATCTTCATTTTCTAGGCAGATTGCTTAAAAGGTAAAGGAAAACCTTTCATGATCTCTTATCAGGAGCAGATCAATCGTCCAAGAAAGCTTTGTCCTTTTGGCAAGGACAGAGAATGAAGTTCAACTGTTACATAAATACGCTACTGATAAAGTATTACATAAATACACTACTGATAATAAAGCTTTTTTTTTTAAGATTTTATTTATTTGTCAGAGAGAGAGCACAAGCAGGGGGAGCGGCAGGCAGAGGGAGAAGCAGGCTCCACGCTGAGCAAGGAGCCCGATGTGGACTTGATCCCAGGATCCTGGGATCATGACCTGAGCCAAAGGCAGATGCTTAGCCGACTGAACCACCCAGGTGTCCCTTAAAGCTATTTTTAAAACCCTTATCATAACCACTCCATTTTAGTCAGCTTAATTATACAAGGTAACATTTTCTCCCTCTGTCTTCCAACTTTCTATGTCCGTGGTTTGTCCTTTATTTTCATGTTTCCCATTCTGAAATAACCAGCTTTCCCTGAAGACAAGAATGCTTTCTTTTTCCTTAATAAAAATGCATCACCTCGATACTTCATACCTTTTATTAGCAAAAAACACATTTTATTTCTATGCAATACAGAGTTGTCTCCCTTATAATTTCTGGCAGTTTTAATCACATATATCAATTTGTTTGTAAACCTTAGAAATCTTAACTTCTAGTAAAAACTAAGTAAGCAAGTGTGAACTGTTATGCTTGCATTCTTTAGTTTGGCAAATTTATGAATGCGTTTCATAACTTCGAGAAGCATACAGTTTCTCACTGCACTATCTTTTTTAATATGACACGAGACATGTTTACTAAACAGATGTTCCTCTGTAATAAGAAGTCAAAAGTAGATAAACTTATGTTTAATGACCATTGCTTCTGTATTTTATCTTATTTGGAAATGATCTAGATATTCAGTGAATTCCCAAAATTTAACTCAGCAATACTCTAAGGGTATGAGTTACCAAAGAGTTGGGAAACTACTTAAGTAGATATGTCATAAAACAATCATTGCTGAAAAGTTCACCCAAGAACCCTTATCCCACTCACATCTATTTAATTCACTTGATTTTTTTGAAAAAAAAAATTTATTTATTTATGAGAGAGTGTACACACATGAGTACAAGCAAAGGTGAGGAGTATGGGTGGGGAAAGGGACAAACAGACTCCCTGCTGAGCACAGAGCCCTATGTGGGACTCCATCCCACAGCCCTGAGATCAGGATTTTAGCCCCTTCCCATTGGCCTCCAGTTGATCCTTTTCCTGCTCATTTGAAGAAAGACCTGGGAGAATTTCTGGCCACTGTTTCCTCTGTGAGAGGTCCCTCCCAACACACAGTCCAGGGTGTTATCCAGCTTGGCTGGTAACTACAGTATAGCCATGGGTAAGAAGAACAGCCCTTAGCAGCCAAACAAGATCCATGTGAGCAGGGTTGTGAATGGCCTTTCATCATTTTAAGTCCTCTTTAAATTTGTAGGGTCTTCTAAAAGTGGCATAAAAGGGCTTTATAATATAAAAGATCTGTTGCTGTTCAGGGGGCGTGACTTGTTTGAGTGGGGATCCAGGACACCTCTGCAAAAGACAAATTTGTAGGGTCTTCTAAAAGTGGCATAAAAGGGCTTTATAATATAAAAGATCTGTTGCTGTTCAGGGGGCGTGACTTGTTTGAGTGGGGATCCAGGACACCTCTGCAAAAGACATTGCAAAGGAAGGCTCGAAGCTGGCAGAGCCCGATCAGAGAGCGCTGGAAAACAGGAGGGATTTTACCAGAGGCAAAGCAGCTTTACTGTTTGTCTTAGGTGATTCTGCTAAATTCACTTCCTGGCTTCCAGCACTTTCATGAGTAACCCAGACATCCAGGACCTAGAGATTAGGCTGGAGCATGCTGTAATTTTGCAGGGAAAAGGAAGTTAGAACAAGCAGCTGGGTGTTTAAAGGATCTTCTGGGGAAAGTGAAGAAGTACTGAGTGTTAAGTACTGCTGGGGAGATGGGCCAGATTTTAAGAAGGGGAATTTACCCTGGGTGTGGACTTTAATTTTTGTTCTAAGTTTAATTTCTGTTCTTTCACCTTGTTCAAGGAGTCCCTATAGCTAGCCATCATATTCCTTTGTATCCACTTTTCAACTTGGTCTTCCCATAGATATCAATAAGACAATTGTTCAGGATGAGAGTTCTCAAGTTTTTTTTTCAAATATAGAAGTTTTTTTCAGTTGAAAGGATCCATCATCTGGCCATTGACACCTAGGATCTGTTAATCTCAGTAGAGACTGAGGTCAATAAGCTTTTTTACAGCTTAACCCTGGATTTAAGGGGCATCCCCAAAGGACAGTACACAAGACGTCACCCTCACAAGACCCAGAAAGTTCACCCCCAGGCTTAGCCTCAGAAACAAAGGCCTTCATTGTCACCAGTGGTAAGGATGGTGTAGTGGAAATGGTGTGTCCAGTCTCTCACAGGAATGTAAGATGTCCAGTCACAGAGAAGCTATTCTGTGACACCAGGCAGATGCTGTTGGAATAGAACTTTTCCAGCACTAATAAGACAACGAAGGTTGAGACAACAAAGGCCCCTATGGATTGGGACCCCTTATGACAAATTTTCCTGAGAGCTAGCACTACCAAAGTGAAAGATGCCTGCCACATTTTGTGTCTCGGAAACTCTGTCTTTTCAACTGGCCACCAGATATGCACCAGCGCATGCACCAAGAGAATGTTCTCACTGGTTACAAAGCCAACTTTTCAGGACATAGAATCAGATGAAAAGAAAATCCCACCAGGTTTTTACCTAGGGCACCCACAGCAAAGTTTGCCTAAACTGACACCAGTTTGGTAAGAACCATGAATTCACCAGTATGGGAGACCCGTTTGGACAAGAGGCTTATAAGACCGATACCTGTATTCTACCCCATGGTTTTCCTCCTTATGACAAACGACACAACAGGCAGAGAGAAAGGAAAACAATGTCCCTCTCTGGTAGGAAAGGGATCAATAGAAAACAAGAGTACTCATAACAAATCTTTACCAGAATTGCTATACCTGAGGAACTGGTTTCCACAAATATTTTCTCCTGCTAATCTAAATTTAGAAAAAGAAAAGGACCCTCACCACTCTCACATCCAACAGACTTTGCAGGCAGAGATCCAGGAAAATGGTGTGGTAAAAATTCCTAATTCTGCTGGTTCTTGTCAGGGATTCCAGAACGTTGTGGCTGCAACAACCCTGGAGCAAGCCATGTCCAGCTAGGGGACAGCTCCAGCTGGGTGCCAAGACTGTAGGGGAAAAAACTTTTCCCTTCCTCCTTTCTAGGTTCTTCATTTGGTCTGATAATTAAATTGATGTAAGACAGATTCACAGGGGAAAAAAAAAAACAAATTTAATTTCATATGTATGGGATCCCCAAAGATATGAGGCTCAAGAAGGTGACCAAAGCAGGCAGCTTTTATACTTTTTAGATAAAGAAATAATATATTTATGAAGAATTGACAAGATAAAGAAGTTTGGGCTTAGAAGAGCAAATTAATGAGGAAGTAACAAGGTTTGTTTACACAGCCTTCTCAGCCCTGAATTCCTTCTCTCTGGTGAAAACTTTTACCCTCCTGGTGTAGGGAGAATGTCTTCACATGGGAGATTTATTCCCTGCTGTCAGGGTGACAGAGGGCAGTCAGAGTATCCTTCTTACACCAGCTGTTTCTCAAGTAATTTTAATTTAAAATAATCAATATGCCAAAGTGGCATATTTTGGGATGGTATATTCTGCTCCCCTTCATCAGCATGGCTTCATCTTGGCATTTATTTCATTGGAAACATGTTTTTAATTAATTTCAATGTTAAACGAAGTCATCAATGATGTAATATTTTAATTGAAGCACTAATAATCTCTCTCAAACTGGATTTCCAGGTCCTCCCTCCTTCGGGTTGTCAAAATTTACTTTTTTTTTTATTTTAAAATTCCAGTGTAATCCCATACATCACCCAGTGCTCATCAGGACAAGTGCCCTCCTTAATCCCCATCACCTATTTTACCCATGCCCCCTACCTTCCTTCTGGTAACCATCAGTTTGTTCTTTATAGCTAAGCGTCTATTTCTTGGTTTCTCTCTCTCTCTCTTTTTCCTTTGGTCATTTTTTGTTTGTTTCTTTCTTAAATTCCACATATGAGTGAAATCATATGGTATTTGTCTTCCTCTGACTGATTTCGCTTAGCATAAGACCCTCTAGTTCCATCCACATCATTGCAAATGGCAAGATTCCATTCTTTTTTGTGGCTGAATAATATCACATTGTATATATACACCACGTCTTCTTTATCCATTTATCTGTTGATGGACACTTGAAAATATTTACATTTTCAATAGAATCCCGATTTGGGAATTGACACCCACTTTGAATGTGACAGGGTAAACATCTCAGCTCCTAGTCTGAGAGAATGGGTTAATGGCATTACAGGGCACATTTAGGGCTTGTGTAATGGGAACCCCTGTTTATGCCTCAGATCTCGACAGAAGTTATTCTTCCCCACAAGGACAAAATGAGACTTAGAAACAGAAGAAAGAGTTCACAGGCACAAGAAGACTGACCTTGAGCAGTCAGTCACTCCTTGAGTAGTTATAGAACCAGATAACTAGAATTTTGAAAAGCATATTGGAGAGAAGCAAAGACTTCTTGGTAAAAATAAGATAAAGATTCAATTCTTAAAGTATATGTTAGTATTTGCTGATGTCAAAACTAAGAACTGTCTGCAGATACAAATCCATAATCTCCTATTTGAAATTCTGAATCTCAAGATTCAGAATTTTTCAGATTTTACAAAGGAATACAGTGAAAACCTAACTAATATAGAACATTCCTAATAAGATCCCAAGCAATGTTTCATAATCAAACACATTAAAACTCCTGCTGTGAATTATTATTGTTATTCACACTAAGTGGTAAGGAGTGTGCACAACCTCCCACGTGCTCAAGCATGGTTGTACAGTCAAATTAGGTCAGGATAGGGCAGTTTTGCTGCCAAATGGGTTTCATTTTAAGAGTTTTTTTGGACTGGAGTTACAGAGAGTGGATTGGGAAAAGAAAACTCTTAATTTGGCTTATCCCAGGAGAGAGAGAGAAGCAGACTCTACACTGAGCATGGAGCATTCTTCCTCTCTCTCGCTCTCTTTCTAGGATAAGCCAAATTGAGAGGAGGCTTTTTTTTTTTTTTTTTGGACTAGAGTTACAGATAATGGATTGTTTACCTCTGTAGTAAAGAGACCTAATACAGGAAAGTGATACATTAGTGTATTGATACATTAGTGTAGAGTAGGGAATGATGATGTGGGAAACAGGAAAATATTAGCAGAGTCAAAAAAGAGGAATACAGACCAGAATGGAAAACTGACCCTTTTCTTAGCACAGTGGCTGCGAGTTTTCATGATGTGGAATTGGAAGTTGGTTTCAAAATCACCTGCATTTCTTTAAAATTACTTTGCCACAGGATGATGAAAATCAAGCCCTCTCCCATACCTTTGGGGGCCTGAAGTTGATGGATGCCCACCCCGGCTTTCTTGCTCTTACAGAGCTTACCCTAAAAATTGCATGAGCATCTGACATGACCCCCAAAACAGGAAAACAAAAACACCTTTCATTTTAGAGCATCTCCTGGGCCTTTGATGAGCTTATAACTGAGTATAACTAGGGTGCTTTGCTCTTGAATATATTCCAAGGCAGAGTCCAAAAATAGCAAGTAGAACAAAGGGAAGCAGCCTCTATTGTTTACTCCTTCAGACTCTAGTGTAGGCTGCAGCAAGCTGCTGAGTATTTTGCAGATAGGAAAAGGTGTATGGATTTATACTGGCAAGTCTGTGAAAATCAATGTTCTTGGGAGCATGGTGTGTGTATGTGTGTGTGTGTGTGTAAGAGATATATTTACTAGTTACCCATTAGAAGGTATGAAAGGATGGAGAGCTATGTCAGTGTCTGACTGGCTTAGACCACAGAAGAGACCAACTTGAAGTGGCAAAGCCCACAGCTGACAATTCTGTGGGGCTGAGAGTTGCAGAGTACACCTCCGCTTGTGTTGCTCAAATTCCAATTCCTGAGCTCTGCCCCATCACTGGTGCCACTAAAGAGGGACTGGGTTGATTTGGGAACTCTCCTGCTGATTACATATCGCACAGTATGCTCTGGATGACAAAATGGAGGTCGATGAGGAAGAGCAGGCAACTTAGAAACAGATCATCAGTCCCTATTGGAGTGGGCTTTTTAGAAGACCCCTTCAGAAAGGGATGCAAACTCAAGGACAGGTAAGGGATGTTGAGATTTGAAGAATTCTACAAAATGGACCTTTGATGGATTTACACTCTTCCACTTTTCAATTTGACTACTGGGAAAACACAGTGAAGCTCTGGATGGTATGGAAGGAACAGCCTCCTTCAACAGAGGACTGTTGGCTCAGGAGCTCCAAGCAGTTACTAGCGCAGAAGTGAACTTGGCCACAGTAGAGCTGGAAATAGTCAGAAGCAAGGCAAAACAGGTGATGATTTAAGAGTATGCATGAATCAGGGGTACTCGGTGGCTCAGTCAGTTAAGTGTCTGACACTTGATTTCGGCTCAGGCCATGATCTCAGAGTTGTGAGATGGATCAATACCTGAGCTGAAGGCAGACATTTAACCGAATGAGCCACCCAGGTGCCCCTAAGATTTTTTTTTTGTAAGTAATCTCCACACCCAACATGGGGCTCAGACTTACAACCCTGAAATCAAGAGTCACATCCTCTCCTGACTGAGCCAGCCAGGCTTCCCTGACAAGGTGGTTTTACGGGGAGTTTTAAAAATCCTTTTATTATTTTTTAACAAACAGCCCCAGGGATAAGAGACTAGAGGTGGAAGGTGAGGTGAAGAGAAGCCCCAGCCCCACAAGTCTTCCCCATAGAGTTTTTGGGCTTTTGTTTTGTTTTGTTTTGTTTTGTTGTTTTCGTTTTTGTTTTTTTAGAGCTATCTAGAATAGGCCTTGCTCTAGGACATGATCCTCACTCCTAAGACATGGTCTCAATGGGTGTCTGGAGAGTTAATGAGGCCATCCTATTCTGCCTGGAGCTGAATTCCAATGTTTGATTTCTTATATCCTTGTCCCAAACTCAACTGCGTACCAGCAACTCCCTGGTAAATCTCCCAAATTCTCAGCTGGTGCATGCACAGACTTTAGACAGACTCACAGGGATCCCACAAACATGTTTCTGGCCCCCTTTTTGCATAGCTCTGTCCTCTCCAGTTTCCTGCCCTGCCAATTCCAGCTGCTTTAGCGGCCCCCAAACTCTGATTTCTGCATCCTTAACTTAGCAAGACTACTATGTTCTGTTAAATCTCCACCATCCTAGCCCACAGACTGGAAATTGTCCCTGAAGGGAGACCTCAGATGCACACAGGGCTCACCTCTTGACTTTTCCTTATCTCAGGGATCACAAGCTTGCACACCTGTTACCTAGTAACTAGAACTGTTACCTCATACAATTTTTTCATTTGTTATAGCAAGGGGGCAAATTTGGTACCGATTACTCAGACATGGCTATAAGCAGAAATCCTCTTTCTTTCTTTTTAACATCACTTTTCTCATTATGGTTGATCTTGTTTTTGAGAAATATTTTATTTATTTCCCAAATTTCAGAGTCAGTGACCCAAAGGCTCATCAAGTGTTTTCAACTTGGAATAGTTGTCTTGGTAAAATCAGCATAAACAGTCATTAAATTCTTTATAACACATATAAGTTTTAATCTGATATAGTTTTTTTTAAAGTTTTTTTTTTTAATTTGACAGACAGAGATAGCAAGAGAAGGAACACAAGCAGGGGGAGTGGGAGAGGGAGAAGCAGGCTTCCTGCAGAGCAGGGAGCCCAATATGGGGCTCGATCCCAGGACCTCGGGATCATGACCTGAGCCAAAGGCAGATGCTTTTTGCTGAGCCACCCAGGCGCCCCTTAATCTGCTATACTTTTGAAAGACTGAATATATGCAGTACAAATAACAGAAAACACTATTGTGGCTTTATCATTTCTTTAAAATATCAATACGATAAATGTAATCATCATAAAACATTTCTCAGACTGATATATATCACACAGTGAACTTGTCTTCTAATGCAGCCTTAGCAACCAGATCAGTCAAGGTCATTTCAACCTATACTTATTCCTTAATTCTCCTAGAAGCAATGGATGGTAAGAGAGGGAAAGGAAGCTGGTCGGGTAGTCAGTCAACGTGCAGGTCTTCAGCTGGAGGAAAAGGGAATGTTGAAGAACAGGGCCAGGGCAGAAGGTGCACACAATGGCAGCCAGCCTGTCAGCCAAATAGGCCAGGGAGAGCCACAGTGGACAGGCTACAGCCCAGGTCCTCGGATGCTCTGGGGGGTGGGGGGAGAAAAATGATCCAAACCTGGGGCTACCCTTCCTAGTTCAGGAGTAAATCAGAGACTGACTAGTGATTATTCCTGTGCACCAGGATTTACATGTCCAAAAAAGTTGCATCTTCAACAATATGCCTCTTAATGTTCTTTAAAATAGAGGCACCTGGCTAGCTCCATTGGTAGAGCATGTGATTCTTGATCTTGGGATGATGAGCTCAAGCCCCACACTGAGCATAGAGCTTACTTCCAAAAAACAAAAAACAAAACAAAACACAAAAAAAACTTATTACACTAAATATTGACACCAACACAAAACTATCATGGCACAATACTCATAAAATCCAAATGTCACTCTGTTTTTAAAGATTTAGACAAAATTAGCTGAAATCTACCTGCCCAAATCTGTTGGAGGTCTAATGGTCTCCAAGAGTTCCTGCAAATTTTCCAGGGCTTTCCTTCTCCTGGGCAATTCTGGCTCATGGTTCCTGCTCTGGCAGGACTCATGAATCTCAGAGATGCCTCCTGTGTGCCAGACTAGATGACAAATTCAGCTTCTTGCCCTTGGTTTACACACACATACACACACTCTCTCTCAAACAAGGCATTCGTATGTATAACAGAGTTTACTGTCATTTGGGGTTGACAGAGGTATTGACAAGACAACAATTCCAAGACCTAAAAATTAGACACAACCTGTTCTTAAAAATCTTTTCACTACTTTGTCGTGTTGTTCACCTGGCTCATTCTTTCAATACCATTCTCTTTGCAGAGGAGGCATCCTTCCCCAGACAATACAAAGCAACTCAACACACCTCACTTGATTATTTAAAACAATGAAACTCTCCCATTCCCTTTGATGGCATCAAGGGGAAAAAAAGTAGTCCTCAAACCTGGAAATAGAAGAACTGTGTATTCTGCAGCTTTATTTGGATCCTGGAAAAACAATCATTGCAGGGCGCCTGGGTGGCTCAGTGGGCTAAAGCCTCTGCTTTCAGCTCAGGTCATGATCTCAGCATCCTGGGATCGAGGCCCGCATCGGGCTCTCTGCTCAGCAGGGAGCCTGCTTCCTCCTGTCTCTCTGCCTGCCTCTCTGCCTACTTGTAATCTCTCTCTCTGTGTCAAATAAATAAATAAAATCTTTAAAAAAAAAAACAAAAAAAAAAACAATCATTGCAGCCAACAGCCTGTTTAACATTCAGCTGCACTCACTGGTGCTCTGCTTCTGCTCTCTGGCAGACCCCGTTGCACCTTTTTGGGTTGATTGGACTAATCAGCCCCTCCGTTGGGGGATGAAATTTTGTTATTCCAGTGATTAGCACCACAGATGTATCTTCATTGTTTGCTTGGAGGTAGTTTTTCTTTCTTGTCTGGCAGATAGCACATCTGGCATCTGGGGCCACATTGTCACAGACTTTTTTTGTAGCTACTGACAGGGTCATGATGTGAAACGAAACGGCAAACTTTTTTTTTTTTTTTTTACTTCAAAAGACATAAGCTACATATATAATCATTCTCTTTCCCACCTATTTAATACCTCTACTTCCATTCTCCCTCCCTCCCTCTCTCTCTCTCTCTTTTGAACTTTACTGGGTCCCTGATTCTGAGAAAATTTATGAATTTTGATATAAACTCGAGATTGAGTTTATCTAAGAAATCTTGTTGCATAATCAGCTTTTCTAAATGAATGACCAAAAGGCAGCTGGAAAGATGTTCAATGTCATTAGGTATGGAGGGAATACAACTTAAATCCATGATGTGCCACTATTCCCCACCAACTAGAATAGCTGAATTTAAAAAACTGTCCATATTGAGTGTTGGTGAGGAACCAGACTGGTCATCCACTGCTGGTGACAATATAAAATTGTGCAGACACTTTGGAAAACCCTTTGGCGGTTTCTTAAGTAGTTAAATATATACCTACTATAGGATGCAGCTGCTCTCCTTTTAGACATTTTGCCAAAAGAGATGAAAGCGTATGTCCATAGAAAGACTTATACACAAAAGTTCATAGCTATTAGATACCTACATTATGATAGCCAAAATCTGGAAATGACCTAAATGTCCATCTACATGTAAATGGATAAACTGTAATACACCCAAAAACTGGAAGACTATTCAGCAATAAGAAGAAATGAACTATTGATACAGACTGCAACATGGATGCATCGCAGTACAATTCTGCTGAGTGAAGGAAGCCAGACAAACGAGAGTACATACTTATGATTCTGTTTGTATAAAATTATAGGAAGTTAAAACTAATTATGGTGGCAGAAAGCAGATCAGTGGTTGCCTTGGGGTTAGATGGGTTGAGGAGGAACCAGAAGGAGAACTGACAGTGGGGCCTGGGGAAATCTTAGTGGAAGGGGTAAAAGGTATGTTCATTATCTTGATTTTGGTGATAGTTTCATGGGTACAGACATATGTCACAGTCAAAACTTACCAAATTGTACACTTCAAACATAAACTTTATATATGTATATGTTATTTGTTATGAACAGGTGTTGGGCTCTATAAGAGTTCTCAGTGAGTTTAGAAAGTAACACTTATCAGTTGAACTGTGCCCCTCCCCCCATTTATATGTTGAAGTCCTAACCCAAGTACCTCAGAATGTCAGCTTTGTAGAGAGAGTTCGTACAGAGGTAATCAAGTTAAAATGAGGTCATTAAGTTGGCCCCAATCCAGTACGACCAGGGTCTTTATAAGTAACCACTCTGGAAAACAGTATGGAGGTTGGTTACTCAAGAAGTTAAAAATAGAGCTACTCTAAGACTCAACAATTGCACTCAGGTATTTATCCAAAGGATCCAAAAACAGTGATTCAAAGGGAAACATGCACCCCAATGTTTATAGCACCAATGTCCACAACAGTCAAAATATGGAAAGAGCCCAGATGTCCATTGACTGATGAAAGGATAAAGAAGATGTGGTATATATACACAATGGACTATTACTCAGCCATCAAAAAGAATGAAATCTTGCCATTTGCAACAACATGGATGGAACTGGAGTGTATTATGTTAAGCGAAATAAGTCAGTCAGAGAAAGACAAGTACCATATGATTTCACTCTATATGTGGGATTTAAGAAACAAAATAGATGAATATAGGGGAAGGAAAGGAAAAATTAAAAAAAGAACAGAGAGGAAGGCAAACCATAAGAGACTCTTAACTATAGGGAACAAACTCAGGATTGTTGGAGGGGAAGTAAGGGGGGATGGGATAATTGCATAATGGGCATTAAGAAGGGCACTTGATGTAATGAGCACTGGATGTTATTTGCAACTGGTGAATCACTAAATTCTACTCCTTCTACTCCTTGAAACTAATAATACACTATATGTTAACTAACTTGAATTTACATAAAAATCTTAAAAAAAAAAAAAAAAGGAGGGGTACCTGGGTGGCTCAGTCAGTTAAGCGTCTGCCTTCAGCTCAGATCATGATTCCTGGGTCCTGGGATTGAGCCCCATGTCATCAGGTTCCCTGCTGAGCAGGGAGCCTACTTCTCCCTCTCCCTCTCCCTTCCCCTGCTTATGCTCTCTCTCTGTCCCTCTCTCCCTCTCTGAAATAAATAAATAAAATCTTTAAAAAAAAAGAGAGAGAGAGAGAGAAATTTGAAGTCAAGTACATGCACAGGGAGAAGGCCATGTGACATGAAGATAGCCATCTACAAACGAAGGAGGAAGACCAAGGACAGATTCCTCCCTCACAGCCCTTAGAAAGAACTAACCCTGCCAACATCTTGATTCCAGATTACTAACTCCAGAACTGTGAGACAACAAATTTTTGTTTTGAGCCACACTGTTTGTGATCCTTTATTACTGCAGCCCTAGCAAATGGATACAATATTACTGTGTAGTAGAGACAACATTCTCACCTGGAACTTATGACCAGTAATGGCATTTTTTAAAGAATCTATGAGGAAAATATAACTTGGACCACTGAGGGTAGGAAGCTAAATGTGGCAAAAAGAATATATTTGGCGTATGGAGAGAAACAACACCTTAACTAAGTTATAAAGTAAAGTATGTCAGTGAAAAAGAGCTGATCCTCTGGTTGTGTTTGTAGTTTCTCAAGAGGCTGCCAGGCAGAGACCCTGGAAAATAGAGATGGAAGAGCATACCAGCTGACAGAACTTTGACTTAGGAAGAAACATATTTGGTTTTTAAAGATGTATTTATTATTTTAAAGAGAGAATACAAACATGAGTGGGGGGGAGGGATAGGGAGGAGCAGAGGGAGAGGGAGAGAGAGAATCTCAAGCAGACTCCCCGGCCCACCGTGGAGCCCAACACAGGGCTTGATCTCACAACCCTGAGATCATGACCTGAACCAAAATCAAGAGTCATCTGCTTAACCGACAGCCACCCAAGGGCCCCTGGAAGAAACATATTTTTAAGAAAGTTATGTGAATGTGAATGTTAGAGAGATAATACCACCTAAGTATTTTTTTAAGGGTTTACTTTATTTTTTTTAAGTCTAATTCTTTTTTTAGTAATCTCTACACCAATGTGGGGCTCAAACTTGGGACCCTATAATCAAGTTTCATGCTCTACCAACTGAACCAGCCAGGCACCCCAATGCTAGATAAGTTTCAATGGGATTTGTTCTCCTCTGTATTTCATACATTATATTCTGTTAAATGTTTGTAAATAGTCTGACATACATTGATGTAACAAAACCTATAATTAAAATTAAATTAAATTTAAATTTAAACTAATTAAAAATTAGATTATCAAAAATTATATTGCATCGTATTTATAACATGAAAAGTCAAATAAATAAAGTTTTAAATTTACAAAAAAGGCTTTTATACCCATTAATTTTGCTCTTTAATGTTTAAAATAATTAGCTAAAACAGACAAAATTATTAAATTAAACAACTCAACATGGATGCAAATTGTGAACACATCATAAATGGAGTTTCATGGCAGCTGGCTTTTGAAAAAAAAAAGGTTCTACTCTGGGTTTAATTCCACTCCCAGGGAGTGGGATCCCAGTGCTATCTGGGAGCTATCTGAATGCTAATCATGGCTGTCTTTGAAACAAGAAATTCAGCTTCGTGGCAGTCTCAGCACCAGAAAATCTATCAGGTAGTTCAAAACAATAGCCATTAAATTTATGAGACACTTAATGTAACTTCTCTCCAGTACACTTAGTGAATCTCTTTGTCTCTGCATCGGTCAATGACTTTTGTTTGAAAAATATAACAGAACCTTTCAAAGTACCAACCACTTCCACCACCACCCCCCCAGCTTATATCTATTCTTGAATTATGGATCTGAAGGAGAACAAATAAAACCCCTTCTCTAAATCAAGTGGTCACTTAGTCATTCATAAGGATATTTAAAAATATTTCAAAAAAAAAAGTGAAATTTTCTAAATTTGCCTTCTCCCTGGTCAGCCCTAGAAGCTAGTGTGGTTTGGGCACAGTTTGAGTTTTTCAAGAAATCTGAATGTGATAAAATTTGATGAATCCCAGGAAAGAATCATACATAAAGTTCCTCCTCCATGGGTCTGCTATTGATGAATGAATTTTCTACTATTAAAGAAAAACTATTTTGGCTAAAACAAGGTCCTTTTTAAAATGTAAACAAACAAACAAACAAGCAAAGCAAAACGAAACACAAAACACAGCAAGAAAACTAACACTAAACAAAGATCCATATTTAATGCCTTAGTTGATCAATGATACCTGACAGAAGACATTGATTGGATGGAAAGACAATAACATTTTACAACTAGCCAAAGCAGGGTGTCTC
The DNA here is from genome assembly GCA_002007465.1 of Ailurus styani. Classification (NCBI taxonomy): domain Eukaryota; kingdom Metazoa; phylum Chordata; class Mammalia; order Carnivora; family Ailuridae; genus Ailurus; species Ailurus styani. Next base: position 1,822,006 of record LNAC01000166.1, on the reverse strand, counting down.
GACATCACTACTGTTGACACTGGGACTAGGTAATTCTTTGTAGAAGGGAGCAGGGAGGGAGCTGTCTTCTGCACAAGAAAGTGTTTAGTGGTGCACCTGGCCTCTAAGCCACCACATGCCTGCAACCACCCCCTCAGTTGTGACAAGTAAAAATATGTCCAGATATTGTTAAATGTCCCCTGGACACAAAATTGCTCTGGACTGAGACCCACTGGACTATAGTTTTGTTTGTAGTAAAGTCACTAATATATGCAACAACGTGGACATATCTCAAAAACATTGAGTGAAAAAAGCCTTGTGTGAAATGATTCCATTTATATGACCATTCTAGAACAGGCAAAAGTAATCTATTGTTGGGGGGAGGGAAACAGTGGTACAGGAGTTGATGGGGTGAAACATGGCTGAATTTTCTGGGGTGGGGTTAATATTCTGTATCTTGATCAAAATCTGGGTTATAGAGATACATGCATTTGTCAAAAATCAGCAAACATACCCTTAACATTTTTGCATTTCATTTTACCTACAGGAAAAATAAAACTAAAAAAAAATTGAATTTATGTATACTGAAGGATGTGGGGGAGAAGATTAGATAGATAGATAGATAGATAGATAGATAGATAGATAGATAGATAGATAGATGGATATTTGAAAGAAAGTGGGGGCAGGGCAGAGGGATAGAGAGAATCCCAAGCAGACTCACCACTGAACACTGAGCCTGATGCAGGCTCAATGTGAGGCTCGATCCCACGATCCTGAGATCACGACCTGAGCCTGAACCTTGAGTCAAATGTTTAACAGACTGAGCCCCCCAGGTGCCCCTAGGAGCAAGTATTCCAATGTCCTCAATTTACTCTGAAATGCATCAAAAAAATAAGATGACTTAGTGGATGACTAGAGGATGGGTAAAGAGATGTGTGTTAAAGTAAAATGTTTATGGTAGAGTCTAGGTGGTGGAATTTGGTGTTCATTTTAAATTCTTTCAGCTTTTCCAAATATTTGTTTTGTTTTGTTTTGTTTTGTTTTATACTAAGATACTGGCGGGGGTCAAATATCTGTTTTGTTTTGTTTTGTTTTGTTTTATACTAAGATACTGGCAGGGGTGGGGGGGAATTATGTGGCTGATTGGTGGTGTCATATCCTAAGCCAGCAAGTTCATAAACATTCGTGCTGATAAAGCCAGACCTCTGTTCCCTCACTTCACTCAGGTCTCCACCAAATGTCACCTTATCAGAGCGGTCTCTGACCCCTTTCCGTAAAATAATACCCACCCCCTCAAGTCCCTAACACTGTCCTCTACGTTATTTTTCCTTAGAGTTCATATCATAACCTGACATACATTCCCTAGTTGTTCATCTCCTTCTGCTAGAACATAGGTTTCTGTGATTGGATTCATTGTTTTATGCACTACTTCCTCCCCAAGTCTGGAACAATGTGAGACACATAGCAGCAGCTAATAAATTTTTGCCTGATGAAAAAAGTGCTGAAAGAATCAAGCAAGTTCCTTAGGTGCAATTGCTGTGTGCAAAATGGTAGGCCAGGCAAATAAAGTAAGGCTGGATATAATCTCTGTTCTCGAGGACCTTCAGTCTAGTTGGGTGTCACAAGACAGTAATCTATATGACAATAAAAACAGATAGAAAGTAGCATATGCCGAGTGCCCAAGGAAAACTAAACAACAAAGCAGAAAAGGCCTCACAGAAGAGAGCAGATGTAAACTTTGTCTCAAAGGAATAGTAATGACTAGTTTCCTTGGAAGTTGTGCTTGTTACTATATATATTAATACCTCAGGATGCCACTATTCAGCGTTGTACAATGTATGGTGAGCTCACTCAACTGGGTGGCCGCTGACATAATCGGGCTCTGGGGCCTTCCAAAGCTGGAAAGAGCCAATAAGAGGAAGAATTCGAAGGCAGGGGTAACTGAGAGAAGCATGTCTCAGAGGAAGGAATATGACTTGTAGCTAAGGTGGAGGAATTCACCAAAAGCATTTCTCCATCTGAGCCTGGAGAGAAAGAAACTGATCGTCAGGGTAGGATTAAGTACGTGGAAGACAAGAAGACAGCGGCGTTTACAGACAGCCACCACCAGTGTATTCTCTCCCCGCTGGCAAATGTTCGGGAAGCTCAATCATTATTTGGAGGTCACTTGGTGAGCATGGTTTTAGAAGGAAGGAAGGTGGGGAATATTGAAAGACACCGCTGGAATTCGTGTTGCCAGTGGCTTGCACCTGTGACCTCAGAATGGGCTTACATCCTCTTCGTGTATTCACCTTGTTCTGAGTCCAACACTCACGGGCTACTTCCTGCCTCTCTGCGGGTGTCCCGAGGACCTGCCGCACAGGCCCCTCTGTGTCTTCTGATGAGCTTTGTGAACTGGCCCCCTGCTGGGGTCAGCTGTCCCCACGACGACCACTCTGAGGCTCCTGCTCTGGCCTCAGTTGGGGTGTTCTGTTGCCACAAATTGCCCAGAAGACATCTGAGACCAGACAGTAGTTTTTACTAATTTTTAGTAAAGTCTTAGGAATCAGAAAATGGTGCAGAGGCTACTGTGTTAACCTCAAAAAGTCCTGAGCACACAGCACACGGCCACATACCCCCACGCAGGGGAGCGGGCTCCACTTCCCACTGCAACCCCAGACATCTCAAGGCACCCATAAGACTGAGGTTGAGTCCAGACCCAGCCACCCCAGAGGATGTGCCCCAAGCCTCATCCCATCCCACTTCAGGGTGACTGAAAGTAGAAATATGTATTCTCTTCAGAAAGAAAGCCATTCCCCACCCCACCCCCTCCGTGCTGCCATGGCTCAGAATGGCAATCACAATAGTCAACAAGCCCCGAAGTCCAAAACCCCACCTTTCCTGACAGTCCCACTTCTGACAGTGCCATATATATGGACATAACTGTGAAATATCCCCCAATATATTTTAAGAAGGAGTTACATGTTAACCCCTGAGTGTTAGACAAGTAAATGACAACAAAATGGACAGGATTCATTCTATTCAAGAGTTCTGTTTGGGCTTTCTCTCAGGCCATGAATGGAAGGACAGCTGGAGACAAGTGATGATTGGCTGGATGCAAAAGGAAACTGGCTTTATCACCGGCGATGTACCGAAGGCACAACAGGTGAGGAGATGTTGTTGTCTGCATGGGAGGGAAGACGTGGGGATTGATGATGAGAAGGAACACATCAGGGCTCAGGCAGCAAGAAGAAACACTGACTCTGAGAGACTAGGTCATCAGAAAGTACTTTCTGGAAGCTATGGATTCCAGAATATCAGGGATGCAGGCTGGAAAAGCAAGAAGTTCGCAGAGTAAATTCCCAGGTGGGACTGGCCTAGGCCCTCTTCGGCGTATGACTTGCTAAATTAACCAAGGAGGCCATTGGACTGAGGTGACTCGGATGGCAGGTGCCCTGTCAGCAAACCCAAATGGAACTCTATAAATGCCTCAAGGTGACAAAATCAAAATACTAAGGAGAGCCGATACAATGTGGGCTTTAAGCGACAGCAATCAAATACTTTCCTTCTTTGCTTCCTTTCCCTTGGCTCCTGTCAGTGGAGCGCTCCTAACCCTCCCAGTTCAGCACTGCCTGATTCCAAGCAATTTTGCTCAAATAAACTCTTAAAATGTTTAATATGCCCCAATTTATCTTTAACCCTCTTGAGACCTCATATTTATTTGGCTTCTGCTTTACCGTTCACAGATAATGCCACTGGCGGCTCATCTGCTGCCATCACTTGCGAGGCCACCACTAAAGCACCAGAATGGATGGAAAAACCCGACTGTCAGGTTCCAAGTCAAGGAAACGCCCCCTCTAGGACCACTGATCCAAAACCAATGCTTGTCTCACTAGATCTGCCCTTTCTTGTCAATCCTCGGCTTGCCATTTCTCTTTCCTGCTTGCTTCTGGATCCTTCGCCTTGCATTCCTCCCAGTTTGGCACAGTCCCCCTGCTACTGTGCCTGGATCTTTATGGGGAACGTAGATTAACATCACAATGGCATTGTCCTCACCCTTCCCCCCCTTGCAATGCAAGCGCTCATTGCCTTGGGCTTTTCTATCTGGGCACTAACGGAACTACAGAATTTCAGCACCTGTTTCTTGCCTCTCTAGTTGTTTTTATACATATAATTACAGGGACTCTAGAACTGGTGCATAAAATGGTTTATGCTACCATACATTTCAAAATAATATGAAGTATACCACTGCCCTTGTTTCTATTTCATTTTTGTTTTTCAGTTGAAGTGTAGTTGAGACATACTGTTCACGTTGATTTCAGGTGTACAAGTTGCTTTCCTCTTTTATCTATTTTTTATTTTTAAAAATTTTTTTAAATTAACATATAATGTATTATTTGTTTCAGAGGTGCAGGTCTGTGATTCATCAGTCTTAGACAATTCACAGCACTCCCCATAGCACATACCCTCCCCAATGTCCATCACCCAGCCACCCCATCCCTCCTCCCACCCCTTCCCTTCCAGCAAACCTCAGTTGGTTTCCTGAGATTAAGAGTTTCTTATGGTTTGTCTCCCTCTCTGGTTTCATCTTGTTTTATTTTTCCCTCCCTTCCCCTATGATCCTCTGTCTTGTTTCTCAAATTCCACGTATCAGCAATATCATATGATAATTGCCTTTCCCTGACTGACTTATTTCACTTAGCACAATACCCTCTAGTTCCATCCATGTCATTGCAGATGGCAAGATTTCAGTTTTTGATGGCTGCATAATATTCCATTGTCTATATACACCACATCTTCTTTATCCATTCATCTCTTGATGGACATCTAAGCTCTTCCCATAGTTTGGCTGTTGTGGACACTGCTGCTATAACGTTGGTGTGCAGGTGCCCTTTTGGATCACTACATTTGTATCTTTGGGGTAAATACCCAGTAGTGCAATTGCCGGATCATGGGGTAGCTCTATTTTCAGCTTTTTGAGGACACTCCATACTGTTCTCCAGAGTGGCTGCACGAGCTTGCATTCCCGTTTCTTTCCTCTTTTAGCACGGAGTCTGCAGGCAAGAGGACAGGGGAAGCCGGGGTGCAGGGGTGCAGACAGACCAGGCTTGGCTGGCTCTCCACTGACAGAATCCAAAGGCAGAGAGACGAGTGTGGTGAAACAAGAAAGGAACTTCTTTCAGGGGGGCTGACAAGGGGAAGACAGTGGACTGGCGTCTCAAAGACTTAACTCCAAGGAGCCAAAAATGGTTCCAGGTCTATATAAGGAAGAGCTGGGGCAAAGGTGGGAGTGTCCTCGCAGGTGGGCAGTGAAGGTCAAATACATCACGGTCTTGGACTCCAGCATGGGCGGGGCCTTGCTGGCTCAGGCAGCACTTACCGCTGAGGCGGCAATTTCTGAGCCCAACAGACGATGCTGTGCCCTCAGGGTCTTCCTCCTGAACCAAGAGACAAGCTGGAAAGAAGAACCCAACTAAAAATCTCAAAGCCAAAATGGAGGTAGCTGAGGACCTCTTTCAGCACTAAGCTGGACCAGGTCCTGGCAAGAGAAGATTGTGAGGAGAAAGAGGAATCGAAGCCATTTATCTTGATCTATTGAGGGGAGGGAAATGGACTACACATTTAAAAGATGATTTTCCAAGGCACCTGGGTGGCTCAGTGGGTTAAAAGCCTCTGCCTTTGGCTCAGGTCATGATCCCAGGGTCCTGGGATCAAGCCCCACATCGGGCTCCCTGCTCAGTGGGAAGCCTGCTTCTCCCTCTCACACTCCCCCTGCTTGTGTTCCCTCTCTCGCTACGTCTCTCTGTCAAATGAGTAAATAAAATCTTTAAAAAAAAAAAAAAAGAAGATGATTTTCCTTGTTTATTTTCTTGAGTATCCTTGACCCTAAAACTTAGGGGGAAAAACCTGCAAAGTGGAGAAGATACTGAAAGGAGACCAAACCAGCATGCTAAATGCACATGGTTTCCCTCAGGAATCATCTGCTGGTCTTCGCTGTGAAGCACAGTTTGTCAGCCTGGTGTGAGGAGGACAGCTCTATCCTGAATCTGGTCAACTGTGCTGAAGAAAACATGATGCACTTACCTTCCCTTCCTTTGGGTCTCAGGAAGGTTTTGACATTCTTTTTTTGCCAGGAAGACCAGCATTTAATGGCCCTGGATTTGCATAATGACTGCTAATGTAGCTTCTGCTGTCCCAGCTAATTGCTTTAGAATACTTCTGCTGCATCTGTTGGGTCTTACCACTTTCTAATAGTATCAAAATCATCCATCTCAGCCAAATCTACACAACTCAAATAAATTTTGAAACATGGGGATGCATGAAACACCCAGAAATCCCAAGATTTGCCTGGGGACATATGTGATATTCTATCAGAAAGAAGTTAACAATCCAGAAAAGGCGCATAGTCATAAGAAAAATCCTGGTTTCTGCATCCTCTGTACAGCTCTGGGATGGGCTTTTGAACACAGCTTTGTTCCCTGGTGCTAGAAGCATCTTTCTATGGTTAGAATCTAAAAATCTGCATGCCCCATGGGTCTCAAATACCTTCAGGTAACCCTGACAGCTGTTGCAGTCTACTGGGGAGAAGGGTCTTGATAACTACCAGCAACAAAATTAAAATTCTGGACTAACCATGGTCTTGTCCACTTGCCATTTTGCTCTGTTCCTGTGCGAAGGCACGCACAGAGCCTCAGCTCCATCTTGGCTGGGTTGGTTCTCATATTCCATCATGGTCACTTTCTCCTTAGCAGGAGCTGGGTCTTGTCTCAGGAATGACAGTAAGTTATCTTGTTAAGGGGAAGGAATCAGTAGATCTGAATTCCAGACTTGGGTGGGCCTCTGACGACTTGTGTGACCTTGGACACTTAGCTCTAAGGGTCATTTCATAATAATAATGTAATAATAAACAATAGCTACTATATAATAAGAGCTTAATATGTATCAGGGCCTATATAAAATACCTTACATATTTTAATTTTCAAATATATATGTAAAATAATAAAACATATGAAATCAAATTAAATAATACTAACAACCCCAATGAAGTAGGGTTGTTAGTGCTTCATAATTGCCATTCAGAGGTCAAAGGTGAATGAAGTAATATGTCAGCTATCATCTAATACATCAATTTTTATTCGGATTGGATTTTTTTCTTTGCTGAAACAGATGAATACCTTTAACTCTATCTGATCTATAAAAAACACTTGGATTGGGCGCCTGGGTGGCTCAGTGGGTTAAAGCCTCTGCTTTCGGCTCAGGTCATGATCTCAGCGTCCTGGGATCGAGGCCCGCATCGGGCTCTCTGCTCAGCAGGGAGCCTGCTTCCTCCTCTCCCTGTCTCTTTGCCTGCCTCTCTGCCTACTTGTAATCTCTCTCTCTGTGTCAAATAAATAAAATCTTTAAAAAAAAAAAAACACTTGGATTAACCTAAAATATTCAAGTATTTGACTTTAAGCAATAGAATATAACTCTTGGTTAATGTCATTACTGGGAAATTTCAGAATAGCAAAGATTTCCTGACATAAGTCAATGGCTCATTTATTAATATACACAAATTCCAGTAATTACAATAAGAGAATAGCATCTTTGTGAGTTGGAATAGGGTTTGATCTATCATAAAATAATAGTTCAGGTTTATTTCACTATTTAAAAAAAGAGCGATTTGAACACTTAGTGGAACAATCAGAAATGTAGCAAGCTCAGATGAGATGAAGGGATAGCCAAACATTGTCTCTAAAATTAAAGTGTTATTTTGTTTTCATTTTGTCAGCAAATTCATATTGTTAGACTTTCCCGGAACTGGAAATAAGGTTAACCTTTGAAGATCAAACTACTAAAATCCATTACAATGAGTGAGTTCAGATTGCTGGAAAAATGACTAATCTATAAAACTACAGTTTTTAAAAAGTGAGTGGTGGAGGATATGTGTCAAATCACACTATCCAAAAGATCAAAATACATCTTCTGAAAATGAATTTTACCAATGTATTTGGAAATTTAACACAGGCATGCTGCAGCATCACTAGCTAAAAGAAATTAATCCAGCCAGGTTTATGATAAAGATTTAGGTAATTTAGAGTAGTGACAGAATCAGCTAAATATTTTAATACATGTGTGTATACACCTTATACAGGAACATAAAGAAGATAGTATGGACGGCTCCAGAATAAGTGGGCAAACGTCTTCAGCAGAAACTGGACCTGGGATCACGAATTTGCTTTCTTCTGAAGCAGGGCGATTTGTTTGACTCAGGCCAAAGCCTGAGGAGAAGTAATCCTTCGTAAGGATGACAGACGGATCTCAACATGTACGCTGAACCCTGATTATTAGTCATGATTACCTAAAACACTGTGGTGTGAAGGATTCTGGATTTAGCACAACATTCACCGTGAGCCCAGATGGTGTAGTAGTGGCAGGCAGGCAATGGATTGACCTTCCAGATGGCGAGTGATGACCTACTTTATCTCTAAAAGTTATAAAAATGTACTTCACGCACGCAAGCCATAAAAATTAAGCGTTATTCTGATTAATAATTCAGTTTCCCTGTGTGATTTTTCGGTTCTTCAACCTCCCATATTGTGAGGAAGCCCAGGCCACATGAAGAGGTCACATATAGATGTTGCAGTCAACAAGAGTCCAGTTAAAGTCTCAAACAACACCCAAGGTCAATCGCTGGACAGACATGCGAGGGAACGAACCTTCGGTGAGCCTAGCTTCCAGCCCTCAGTTTTTCAGCTGAGGTAACCAGCCATCATGGAGCAGAGACAAGCCAACCCCTTTCCTTTATCTGAAGTCCTGACCCACAAAAACCAGGAAAGTAACTTCCTATTGTAACAAAAGATTGGGTAATGTGTTACTACATAGTTGTCTTGAATATTATTAATGCTAGAAACTAATATCCCTCATTAGAAAGTAATAAATTAGTATTTTAGTTAATATATCTACTGTTTGTGAATTTGAATAACATGAGTCATTTCCACCAGAGATTACAGATTTCTGAGGTATTCATAATCAAATTGCTGATATGTCTATGAAGCTGAGAACCAGATCTGGATTGTGGTGATTCCACGGGGTGCCTTAAAAACCCAACTTGAGCTGGGTTTTAAAGTGTCACTTCTTTTTTTTTTTTTTTAAGATTTTATTTATTTCACAGAGGGAGAGAGAGCTCAAGTAGGCAGAAAGCAGGCAGAGAAAGGGGAGAAAGCAGACTCCCTGCTGAGCATGGAGCCCGATGCGGGCCTCGATCCCAGGACCCTGAGATCATGACCTGAGCCGAAGGCAGAGGCCTTAACCCACTGAGCCACCCAGGCGCCCTAAAGTGTCACTTCTTATCACACTATAACTAGTTTCTTTAAAAACAGACGTAAAGGGGGCACCGGGTGGCTCAGTCGTTAAGTTGTTAAGCGTCTGCCTTTGGCAGACTGAGCCCCACATCGGGCTCCCTGTTCAGCAGGAAGCCTGCTTCTCCCTCTCCCACTCCCCCTACTTGTATTCCCTCTCTCACTGTCTGTCTCTGTCAAATAAATAAATAAAATCTTTTAAAAAATAGATTTTAGGGGCACTTGGGTGGCTCAGTGGATTAAAGCCTCTGCCTTCAGCTCAGGTCATGCTCTCAGGGCCCTGGGATCAAGCCCCGCATCGGGCTCCCTGCTCAGCGGGGAGCCTGCTTCCCCCTCTCTCTCTGCCTGCCTCTCTGCCTACTTGTGATCTCTCTCTCTCTGTCAAATAAATAAATAAAATCTTTACAAAAAATAGACTTTATTTTATTTTTTTAAATAGATTTTAAAAATTGGGTCCCTATTATTAAGTTTATAGTTTTATTAATAATAGAAAGTCCCTTTAAGTATTGTTGGGTTTTGTTTGTTTGTTTGTTTTTGCTGTTGGTATGGATTATAAATCCTCTACACGAAATCCCATCCCCATTCCCATCCCCAGGGTCTGTGTGCATGTGAGCATGGGTGTTAGAGTTCACTAATTACTTGAAAAAGAAACTGAGGCAGAGAAATGTAGAGCGCTGCCAAGTGCAGCCCAATCAGAAATAAAAACTATCATCTTTGAAATTTTTGTACAATGAATTAACAAATAGTACATCCTGTAATGGAAACATTACATAAATCAAGATGAGTCTATACAGCACCATATCACATTTTATTATTTATGACCATTTTGCAAAAAGAATTTTTTTTCAAAGTACTTTTATACCTTGAAAGTTGGGGGAAATGGGAAGTCCTCACAATTACTCAGAAGTACTTCAGAGCCTGGACCTGCACTCTGCAGCACCAGACTCTCAATGTTCTGTTCATCCTGAGGGGGATGCAAGCCCCGAGAAATGGGTTCCCAACATTCAGGCTCAAACTGATTTGGTACAGAAAGCCAACTTCAACATTTACAATTACAAATAATCTCTTTCACTGGGAAGTCTACTTGGAAAATGGAATTGAGTTGTTTTTTTTTTTAACTACATCAGATCAAAACTCAGAATGCATGTCCAAGGCATGTTCTAACCCCTGCTCATCTGGACCCCTCTCCCCACCGCTCACCTTCATCCCAAGCATGTCAGAAAATGTGCCTAATTTCTATCAACTTTTGTTTAAGATTTTATTTATTTATTTAACAGAGAGAGACACAATGAGAGCGAGACCACCAGCACGGGGAGTGGGAGAGGGAGAAGCAGAATCCCCGCTGAGCAGGGAGCCCGATGCGACTCTCGATCCCAGGACCCTGGGGTCATGACCTGAGCTGAACGCAGACACTTAACGACTGAGGCACCCAGGTTCCCTCTATCAACGTCTCTTAATATTTTAATTTGCTATCTCTCTGCTCCTCACTGTTTTACACTGATAGTGCTTCAGGCAATACCAACTGTCCTCCTGTCTCTAAGCAAGAACAGGACCCTATACTAGGCAGCAGACAGGTCAACATTAACAAAAACTTCCAGGTCCTATTTACTAGTTTCTCTAAAAGCCCAGATCCTGTTGCCAGTATTTTCTTTCTTCAGTCCCATTCAAGACACCTCACAAAAGGCACTGAAATCCCGTAAGTCTTTGTGTGAAATGCACTTCACTCTACAAAGCATGGGGGGGAGAGACATGATTTGAAAAGGAAACAATAAATTCCTAATCTAAAGATACTAGAGAAAAATGGAGGGGCAGGGTGGGCATCTGCCACTTCCTACCTCAAGCTGGACTTCAGGGGAAAGAGATGAAGGCAGGCGAGTGGAGGCAGCAACAGTCCCACCCCTACGGGCCAGTTTTCTCATCCCTTTCCCTCTGCGGGACTCCGAGATCATGACCTGAGACAAAATCAAGAGTCGGACGCTTCACCGACTGAGCCACCCAGGAGCCCCTGGTTGCCCTCATTCCTTTTATCAACTGTTCCTTTGCAGTGCCCTCTCCTTGAGGGGACTCTACTCAAGTTAAAGCAATTCTTTAAATTCTCTGTTCCTCCCTGAAGTCATTGCTGAACACCCAACACGGTAGGATGGACTAACACTCGTTTGTCGTCAACCACCAACAACATAGAACCTCCACCAACGCCTATGGAGCAAAAGCCAACCTATACTGAGCCTCCCCGCTACCCCTGTGACATCGTAACACAAATACACTGTGGCTGCTGACTTTAGGGTCTCGGCAATCTTCCCTTCCACATCATCACCTTTCTCCTTCCCTCCCTTATTCATTTCTTCTTTATTTGCCTCCACAACCTCCCCTCACTATCACCTTCCTTCTTCTGAGAGTCGTTCCATTTCTCACTCCTACCCCTCAGCCACAGTCCACTGGCCAGGGGAGTAGACCTGAGTCAAGCGAGTTCAGTGAGGCTCATTCCTGAGACTTGGGATCTTTGAACCAAGGGAGAATCAAGTCTGTCTCTCTCTTCTTAACTGGCAACTACACAATGTAAGGAGTCTGGAGCTGTTGCCAGTAACCCCTGCTTAGCCTTGATTTGGTTTTCTCACTTGCAACAAAAAGCATACACATAAATGCATTCCTCATGCCAATACCTAAACACAGTTTCAATAAACACCACCCAAATCATGTTTTCCTTCAAGGCTCTATCAGCTGATAAATACACAGCAAATTAAAACGTCTCTCTGACATATGGCCATTTTCTTTGCAACAGGCCTAGGATAGCTAATATGTATCATCAGTGAACACTTGTTAGCTGCAGTCAAGATCTTCGACAGTGAAGTCATAGATGTGCCACTGTTTTTACTCCTTGGTGTAATCAGATCATACAACAAAGAAAATGACACCCTGAGAATGAACAAAATTATTTTGTCTTTCAGGGAAATCTCTGGGAGTTGTTGGTGAATATATTATATTCAAGATTTTAAAAATAACATGGTTAATTTTGTTAACCTCCATGCCTGCATTTCTTAAAGCTTGCTTATAGGCTCTATTTCTGTGAACATCCGATGGAGTTTGCTATAGACCTACAAGTTGCAGACAGGCTACCAGACAGAAGACTCAGAAATAGGAGATGAGTTCCTGAGCTCATTAATCAAAGCATCAGAACACAAAGTAAAATTTCATGCTCCATGGGTCCACTCAGAAGTTCAAATCCTCCAATAGGTCTTCACTACACTGCTAAGGTACCAACTATTCCCAACATGGCATTCAACAGGTTAAAGCTTCAAAGGGCCTGCCCTCTTCTTGGAACAGCAGTTAAACAAGTTTCTGTCATTATCTGTGTAAGTGGACCCTACAATCATGAACACAATTGATCAGACTGTTTGCCTAACATAGAGACAGCCATCTAAAGTAGTACTTCAGAATCATCGAGAAAATTTCTTACAAAGAAGTCTTGTGAGGAACTAGCTAGACCCACTGACACAAATTCCCTGAGAAGGGATGGATTCTGCATTTTAAATACACCCACCAAGTGATTGCCATAATTAACCACTTTTGGGAACCACTCCCAGTAATAGGCAGCCTATGAGGTGGCCTGGACTGAGGCTGAGTAAGGGCCAGGATGGGCTAGGTAGGGAGAGATAGGTAGGGGACTCTGTGATCAGGCTCACAGAAATCCCAAAAATGTGGAGGTGTGGGGGAAACCAGAGATAAGGGAACCAACTGCACCACCCTGCCCTAGGCGTGTGGGATGGGTGTCTTTGTTTTTTATGATCATCACCTGTGACCAACAAAGACTAACCAGTCCTTACAAAGGAAATAAGCCATTGACGGTGTTATCCCTGGTCCTTGCTCCGTGGTGATATCAGTAGAAATGTGAAAAGGATTTCCGATCCCTAGTTAGCTTTCTACAAAAGACCAAGCCTAAAGGCCCTCAGTGGCAACCCTGTCGGGACCCCTGTCACTCTCGAAAGCTTTTTCTGTATCTTCCCTTAATAAACTTCTATCAATTGACTCACTCTCTGTAGTCCGCGAGATTCATTCTTCAACTCCGTGAGACGAGGACCTCGCTCTGCGACGCTTCAAGGCCGCTCCCCACCAGGGCTGTAAGAAGCAGAGCCGGGGGCCTGGGTGGCTTCTGACTCTTGGTTTGGCGCAGGTCGTGCTCCCAGCGTTGAGCGATCAGCCGGCATGGGGTTCGGGGCTCAGTCAGCTCAGAGGCGGCTTGGGGTTCTCTCCCTCTCTCCCTCCCCTTCTGACCCGCCCCCTGCTCCCCCGCGCATGCGCCCTGTCTCTCGCTCAAATAAATAAATAAATGTCTTTTTTTTAAAAAAATGCAGACCCAACCCCGTGGGGCTTTTGAAGGTGGCACACGGATAGAAAGGGAGTTCTCAGCAGCAAAAACACCCTCTCTAAGAGACGGCTGTAAACTTGCAAGTAGAGAAAGGTTCAAGCAAGGGTAGCAGCAGGGAGAGTCCGTCCGGGACACAGAAACTGAGCGTAATATGGGAGCATCGTCAGAGCAAGGGCAAGGGGCCAAGCTCCCGAGGGGCGGCCGAGCAGCTGTGGTCACCCTCAGAGAGCCGCGGTGTTCTCTGTCTCCTGGGGGCTGGATGCTTCATAGTTAGGATGGGTTTTCCTGCTTTTTCACTTTCCTATGTTTCCTACCAGAAAAATCTCGGTCCCCTGACACACCCTGAAAAGGCCTAATTTACTCACTGATGTTATTTCCTCTTCTTCTTTTTTTTTTAAGTTCAATTAGCCAACGTAAATACATCATTAGTTTCTGATGTAGCGTTCAGTGATTCATTAGTTGCGTATAATAATCTGGTTTTATTTCTTTAGAAAGAGAAAAAAGTATTTTTCGAGAAACATGTCCTTTCAAGGGCCAGCACAAAGGCTTCTGAAGATGATGGCAATTGACACACTCTCCTAATACCCCTGGAGCCTGAACCCCTTTTAAGCTTCCTGGTAATAAATGGAAATGCAAACATTCAGGTCACAGCACTGGTGTGAGGATTTTCCATTTTCTAATGAGGAAACATCAGAAGGATCTGAACATCACATCAAGGTCACCGACTGGTGGGGATTACGGCAGGACTGAGGGCACAATTGTTCTTGGATGTGTGTTGCAAACTCTGATTCTTTAGGAACAACTTTTAAAGGTTTCAAATTGACTGATTGCCTTGTGTTCCCGCAGTCTTTCTCCAAACAGGGCTTTATTTAACTTGTTTTTCCCCTGACTAAATTATGATCACTTTCCTATCCTTTGTTTCAGATTCATCTAGATTGGGGGACTGCATATTTGTAAACTTTTCAAACATACAATGTATGTACAGTTCACTCCCAAATTTTCTATCCAAGATATAACTTCTTCATGAGAAAGGTCAGTGCCATAGAAGATTTAAATTAAAAATAAAATACAACTCCTTGTGCTCTGACTCTATACTCTTCAAACATCTGGATTACAATGTGGCTTCCGTGGTGGCTTGCCTGCAAGAAGCCACAGGACAGCTCTGACAGCGTGAGCACTTGGATCCTCCTGTCAGCCCTACTGCTTTTCATGAATTAGTAATGGGCATACATTATACATTCACCTCAATGTGTGTGTGTGTGTGTGTGTGTGTGTGTGTGCTCGCATGCGCACATGGGCCCACACACATCCCTCTGTCTATACACATAATACATCTCCTTCTAGCTTTCTGTCAAAGCCTGATTTCTGAGAATTCCAGGCTTTGGAACAGTCCCTTGAAAGCAGTGAACTGGTTGAGGCAAATACCAGTTCATGAAGAAGACCTTTGGGACTAGCAGCCAGTACTGGCCTGGCAGCAGACAGCCTCTGCAACATTGGGCTCCTAGCTTAACATTCAAAATGGCAACAGGATAAGATCAGGTGTTTTAAGAGAATTTAACAAGTGAAAATTTGAAATGATTTAAATAAACAAATTAGAGAGCTTCCTTTGCATAAAAACCTCAGCATCGGCTCCAACCACGTAGGGACGTTGTTTGATCAGTGATGCAAATAATTTTCAAAATAGCTATTTCTATGAACCACTAAATAAGTGTACACATAAATGTTACTAACTAGGAAATGTGTATCACACCCACATGTATATTAATTCACAAATTGAAGGACATAAAATTTTAATTCCCAAAGCCATAATCACTTAAAAGTTGATGTAAAATTCACAATTCAGTTTCTTCTATTAGGGTGGCTTGTCTCTTTCTTTCTTTTAAAAATTATATCTTTCCATCATATTATTCCATCCCAGGGGAAAAAAAATGAAAGAACTAAAAATGCTATAAATTATGCAAGTTGTATTTCCACCATAAATAAGGGACTAAAGGTAAAGTTACTTCAGCTGGCAAGAATTAAAAATTCTCTATAATATCACACCTTTTCACATGGGAGAAGAGTCTCACTAAATATGGAACATTATGGATGCACACAAAGTCAAAATAGGAATAAAAAGAAGGAAATAACAAGCTGTGGACCAGGTGTGAGCCTCCCCAAGTGGAAAGGTTCGTGTGAAATTTGGGAAGCCTGGAACTGTATTATCTGTCATTTGAACACTTACAGACTACAGAACAATTGTCTTTATCCACAAAGAACTTCTGATTATTATGAATTGTGTTGTGATGCCAAGAAATAAATGTCTAGCACAGATATTATGATGTAACCCAAGAGGTTACAAATGCGGTTTCTAAGGCTTTCCATCTTCCCAGGTTCTTGGCTAGCAATCCTAACAATTTCTTGACATATCACTTCCTTTTCTCTTTAAAAGTATATGCCATGGATAATTTTCCACGTGGAGACACATTCTAAAAGTGTTTTGCTACTCTTAATATCACTCAAGAAAGCATCTTAAATGTTTGGGGTACCCCGCAAGGGACATAATGGCCTTCTTTTGGGAGACAGTCCTCCATGGGTCTTGAATATCTGCATGTTCTGTGAACATTACCTGGCCTTTTGTGTCAGACCTCCTTCTTCCAGAATAGTTGTAGAGTGAGCAGCCTTGGAAGCTAGAGTCCAGGACAACAAAGCGAATGTCCCCGTGTGCAGGGAAGGGAAGGCCAGTGTGCTTACAGCCCATTGCAAAAGATATACATATTTGAGGGGCGCCTGGGTGGCTCAGTGGGTTAAGCCTCTCCCTTCGGCTCTGGTCATGATCTCAGGGTCCTGGGATTGATCCCCACATCGGGCTCTCTGCTCAGCAGGGAGCGTGCTTCCCCCTCTCCCTCTGCCTGCCTCTCTGCCTACTTGTGATCTCTCTCTCTCTCTCTCTCTCTGTCAAATAAATAATCTTTAAAAATTATTTTTAAAAAAGATGTAAATATCTTATAAACAGCAGTTTGAATCGATGTTACCCCAATGTCAACCAGCAAAAACCCAATAAGACAAATGGATTGGCGAAAACTGAACTTCATGCTTTTGTTTAAAGTAGGAAAATTGGGCATTTGGGCAATTTTATTCTGTTTAGAAAACAGATTCTAGTTTGTGTTCTTATTAACTGCAAGCCTTCGGTTAATTCTTGCTCCAGTGCTATAGCTTAGTATCAGCTGTGCTTTGGGGCCTTAAGGAAGGACTTGGGTTGGCTCACACTTAGGCCAAGCGGCATGAGAGACGCTGCAGCCAGAGACCAGTGTGTTACTTGCCCAACTGCAGACGTGTTCCCAGAAGTGAGAGCAGTGGCTCTCCAGACAAGCACAGCCAGGATGGCCTTATAGTAGAAAAGCATCCTTGGAGATAGTGGAGGGGATCTGGTCAAAGACGACACTTTAAACAATTGAGTATGGAAGATGGAGAATTTGGGAGGGATAACTGGTCTACAAGAGCAATGCTAAACCCAACCAAATTAACTGCTATATTAGAAATTGGGCATAACAATATATTATGGCACACCAAACCAGACTTACTGGTAGTGACTATAAAGTTTTATTAGGGTGATATTCTGTAAAAATATCAATGTCTTAAATAAAAATTAAGTTTCTTTCTTTCTCACAGAAGTCCAAGTAAAGAATTCCAGGCTACTATGTAGATGCTGCAGTCATTAGGAATATGGGCTTCTCCTAACTAGTTGATCCTTTCTCAGTACATGGCTTCTACCTCACGGCTGAAGATGGCTGCGCTAGCCCCAGCCAGCCTAATCTGCATCCTGGCCTTCAGCAAGAGTAATGAGAGGAGGAAGGCACATCCTGTCCCAGGAAGGACGCTTCCCAGACGTTGCACAGAATACTTTAGAAGAAAACTCTAGCCATAATTTGGAAACTAGATTGGGGGTGGGGTAATGTGAGGATTAGACCCATTAGGTAACTTTTGTGGTAAACCAATCTAGTCATCACAGAAGCCTGAAGTCTTCTGGGAGTAGCAATGGAAAAGGAGTCAAGTAGACAAATTCATGTGACCAGAGATAGTATTAACAAGACATGACAGTTTATCGGCTGTGGAGAATGAGGGAGAGGAAGAAGTTAGGGACAAGTCTCTGTGATTTCGCTTTGGTGTGTGGCTGAAACATAGTGCCATAAATGAGATAAGGTAGGAGCATCAAAGTAGGGGAGGGTAGAATAGCTCAGAACATGCTGAGTTTGAATATCTAGGGCTAAAGCTCAGAGAGAAATTTTGGTTGGAGATAAATGGTGGATCTAAACTCACCTATAAAAAATAATTATAGCTGAGGCATCTGGGTGACTGAATTGGTTAAGCATCCTACTCTTGATTTTGGCTCAGATTATGATCTCAGGGTTGTAGGATCAAGCCCTTTGTTGGACTCTGTGCTCAAATGAGTAATCCGCTGGAGACTTTTTTTTCTCTCTCTCTCTCTCTCCCTCTGCCCCTCCCCCTGCTGGTGCTTGTGTTCTCTCTCTCTAAAATAAATAAATCTTTAAAAAATAAATAAGACAAAAATAATTATAACTGAAAAATGTGAGTTTATGAAAAGTATCCAATTTCAAATTCCTACGTGACAGACCTAAATTTACATTTTAAAATAATTATAATAGGTAGATGAGTATTTGTGTAAACTAGCCATTTCCAACTTCCTATACATAAGAACATAAGAATTATTAAATTACATTAATATATTATTACATTAGCAATAATAATTTACTTTACATGTGATACGTGACTTGCAATTATCTGTTTTCTGATTGATTCAATACATTAATGTGAAATATGCATGCTGCACAAAAAATTTACTAGGCAGACAGTCCCAATTTTTAAAATATTGAACTTAACAAGGAGTTTTCAATCTCCCCAAACTACAATTCATTTTAGGCTAACAGACATTTCCTAGATTTTAGTTAATCTTCCTTGAGTTGACAATTCTATTTTTCATAATAGAGGAATAGTTTTCTAAAGAATAGCATCAGGCTTAGCTCTCATTTATTATATAAGAATATTTTTAAAATTTATTTTATTTTGTTACTCTGGAATTTTATTATAAAACTATTTCTGTGTTATCCTTTTATTAATTCATTTCATCCTGAGCACTATTAACTTTTAAGTGCTTAATTATGCATCCTAAAAATTCAGGAGAAAAGTCACTTTCCCTGTGATGGTCTATGATTACTAACCCAAGATTCCATGCAAGCATGGAAATTAAAAATAGGAGTAGAATCAAGCCTCCCCTCTTAATTGAAACCTCATTTTGTGCCAAAACCAGTCTATTCTTCAACACGATTAGAGCCAACCGTTGATGGTTGCATAAAGAAAAATGAGCTTAAAAAGGAGTCTCATGATGAGCATCAGACGTATTGAAGGATAATCAGAAAGTCAAGATAAGAGTCTCTCTTGTTTGAGTTTGAATCTAAGAAAAACAGAGAAGGTAGAGCTGGAAAAGAAATTATACTGACAAGCCTTTTCTGTAAGAAAAAAATCTTGCAATGAGGCAGGGTGGAGGCAAAATATTCACAAGGAACTCCCACAGTTATTAGTCTTAGCTACAAAACAGCAAAGGTTAAAATTATTCATATATATAACCCTCAATTATAAGGAAAATTATTGGCACACATGCACACAAAATTATTGCCACACAGCATTAGCAAACATACACAACTATCTCTCCATGAACCCCTTGCAACCTAGTTGGTCAAGGAACTCATTTCTTTTGAGGATGACTTTAGCTAGAATTTATATAAAAAATGCTAGAAGGAAAAAGGAAAAACAAGAAAAAGTACCTGAATAATGTTGCCATAGAGCAGAGAGTATGTGACCAAAGATCCATCAAATTAGAAAACACTTAATGAAGCAATCCCCTCTACAGAACAAGAGCATGAGGCCAAGAGATATAAGATCACAAGGACGAGATGAGAATGACATGAAAAAAAGTGGGAAATAAAAATATACAAGTGAAGTCTATATTTGAAGCAACACAAAAATGAGATATTGCTGAAAATACAGAGACATTGAGAACAAAATTGAAAAAATCAAAAGAAATGAAATGGGAATTAAAAGAGTAAAATTCCTTATGGAGAGAACAATAGGATCAAAAATTCTGCTGGGTCATTTTGGTTGTATTGCCTTTAGGAAATGGCCAATAGACAATAATAATGACACGAAGAAACCTAAATTGTTCTGGATAGTGAATGAAATGGGACTCCTGTTTTCATTTTCACTGATATCCCAAATTCCAAGAATAACACAAAAGGTGGAAAGTACTCCCATACTCCAAAGGCAGGTGCTAAACAGTCTGTGCACAATGCAGAGAGGAGATGGTCAACATCCAGTTGACTCAACATGCCTCCCAAGGGTATAAAAAAAAAGGTACGTCTAAAGGGCTTTGGTGGAACTTCTCAGAGAGTGTGACCTGGATCTCATGGAGACTGTAGGGAAGAGATGTGAAGGTCAGGTCCACGGATGGAAAACCCAAAGGGCAAGAAACTGGCCAGTTCCTCCAACAGAAGAGCAAGGAGAGAAGTGGCTGCATTGGGAATAGTCTGCATTTGCATTTTGCTGGCACTAAGTACCAGATGTGGGCCATTTTCAAGACAGAGACAACTGGCATCTGGATTTAAAGGGGGTTCACCTAGGGGTGCCTGGGTGGCGCAGTGAAGTGTCTGCCTTTGGCTCAGGTCATAATCTCAGAGTCTTGGGATTGAGCCCCGCATCGCAGGGAGCCTGCTTCTTCCTCTCCCTCTGTCTGCTGCTCTCCCTGCTTGTAGTCTTTTATTCTCTCTCTGTCAAATAAATAAAATCTTTATTATTTATTTATTTATTTATTATTTTTGACAGAGTGAGAGAGATGAGACAGATCACCAGTAGGCAGAGAGTCAGGCAGAGAGAGAGGACGAAGCAGGCTCCCTGATGAGCAGAGAGCCCAATGCAGGCCTTGATCCCAGGACCCTGAGATCATGACCTGAGTCAAAGGCAGAGGCTTTAACCCACCGAGCCACCCAGGCACCCTAAAATCTTTTTTTAAAAAAGGGGATTCACCTAGAGGGAAGTGGGAGCCATCAACAGCCACTCAAGGAGGTACACCTACATTAGGTGAGAAATCTCTAGCAGTGGCTGTGGTCCAAAAAACACCAAACATTCCCTGATGGAGTCAATGTTAAACAACTGCCAAGACCAGAGCACCCAGAGAACATCAGTGCCAGATTGCCACAGTTCCAGTGAGGTGAGACCTTTCTTAACCCTTGCTTCTCCTACTTAGTTCTCTCACCAAATTCTGGAAGATTTGGAGGCAGCCAGGTATACCAAGACAGAAGGGGAGAAGACACAGTAGAAAAAGGGGCAAGCTGGCCATGCTCCTCCCCAGTTTAAGGCTTCTTAGTAGAAAAACAAAGGTTTAACTTTATGAAATTCAGAATGCTGGTTGTTAAAGTGCTTGGAATAGAAGTATTGAATCACCATATCACACATCTGAAACTAATATAACACTATGCTAACTATACTGGAATTAAAATTAAAAACTTAATTAAAATATACAAGGTGCTTGGAAATTTAAATTAATTTTCGAAGGTTCGGTTTACCAAGACAGTTGTGTGGGGTTTTGTTTTGTTTTTTAATTTTAAATAGGTTCGATACCCAAAGTAGGGCTTGAACTCACTACCCTGAGATCAAGAGCCTGAGATCGAGAGCCGCATGCTCTACTGACTGAGCCAATGAGGTGCCCTGGAAATTTAATTATTGAAATTGAGGCAGTTCTTGAGACTTAAGGTGACTGGAGGGCATTGACTGAAAGCATTATGATGCCAAATTTCATTCAATTCGTCTGGGTGGGTTTCAGTGTGTGTACTGGGGAGGGGAAGGTAAAGAAACAGAATTGTTTCCTGCAGCATCCTACAGAGTCCGTAATGGAAGACGTGAATATTCCATTTCTGGAGGCAGATGAAAACGCACAGAGCAAGGTTTGGTAGCCAGAAGATGAGATGGAAACTGGGAAAGTAGGTCAGTGGAAAATGATGCCTGGGGCAAAGGTCGTCAACAGACTGCTGCCTGCATGGCAGCTGCCATTGTGTTGCACTCCAGTATAACCACCCTCCATTGCCACACATCTTCAAGTGAAACACAGTGTGGGTCATTGGCACTTCAGAAGGTGAAACAATCGGGCTTTGTGTGAGGAAATGGGACATGTTTTGTCCATAAGTTTTATGTGAGTGATGTAAAATAATTCCTGAGAAACAGAACTCATAGATACAGAGAACAGCTGGGTGGTTGCCAGAGAGGGAGTTTAGGGTGGGTGAAATGGGTGAAGGGGATCAAGAGATACAAATTTTCAGTTATTGAATAAATAAGTCACGGAGATGTAATATACAGCATGGTGACTATAGTCAGTAATACTGTATAGCATATTTGAAAGTTGCTAAAAAAATACATCTCATCCCAAGATAAAATTTTTATAACTTTGTGTGGTGACAGACTACTGTGGTGATCATTTTGCTATGTATACAAATTTATTTTTGAAATATAGTTGACACACAGTGTTACATTAGTTTCAGGTGTACAACATAATGATTTGACAGACAAGTCTATACATTATGCTGCACTCACAAGTGTAGCTAACATCTGTCACCATACAACTCTATTCCAATATCATTGACTATATTCCTTTTGCTGTACCTATCATCCCTGTGACTTATTCATTCCTTAACTGGAAGCCTGTACTTCCCACTCCCCAATGTATATAAATATTGAATCAATATGTTGTACACATGTCAATTATATTTCACTTACTTAATTCCTGAGAATCACTGAGAGAATACTCCAGTTCTTTGTTATCAAGGGGAATGGATCAAAAAATGTCATTTAGAGGCAAAAACTAGATTCTTGATCTAGTTAATGTGAAGACTATGGTAATTACCAGTGACAAATGGTAAATATTGATACCATGCATTCATTCAGGAGATAATTCTAAATTCTATCATTACATTCATTAAAATGGCACATTTCTGAGGAAACCTAAGAAATGAATATTATTGTTATTAAATATGTAAATTCTTGATTCTCTACTCAGATCTGCTTAATCAAAATATCTGGCATAGGGGTTGGAAATTAGCTTTTATTTGTTTTTAATTATTGAAAATTTAAAAATAAAGATATTTTCATGGATTGATATATAAATGGTGACAAAGAATATAGAGTAAAAGGAAGTGTCCCCTCATCCCTTGTTCCCATCCCACAAGTATTGCCTCCCCTTTCCAGAGGCAACCATTATGAGGTTCTCCTCTAAACTTCCAGAAATACAACCAAAAAGCATTCCTTTTTCCAAATATGTATTTAAATAGCTGCTACAATCAACTCATGTTGGCTTGGAGGTTATAATTCATTCAAATTTTAGAGAGAAAACCTAATTTAACATTTGCAGTGTTTGGGGGGATTTTTTTAACAAAATAAAGTTGTTAGATTGTTTTTAAGGTAAAATACCATATTTCAGTGCAGAAAATCAAGAAATAATAAATCTCAAACTGAGTTTTACTAAACTAAGGCTATAAGTAAAGCCCTGTGGGTAGAATTAAGTCACATGCTCCTTAATATGTATTACAAGTCTTAAGCTTCTAATGAAAACAAAATTATTTTCCATTAAGCAAAAACACACAGAGAGACCTCAAATATCAAGAAATGACTGGATTCACACACATAATAACCACTACAGTACAAAGGGTGGGTACCTACCACACTAACAAAAAAAATTTTTATGGATGAGTCCAAGATGGCAAAGGAGACCTTAGTTTTGTGGGGACCCAGGAATTCAGCTAGATAGCTATCAAATCATTCTGAACACCTGCAAACTCACCTGGAGAACTAAGAAAAGAATTGCTGCAATTCTACAAATAGAAAAGCAACCACTTTCTGCAAGGTAGCATGTTGTAAGGAGAAGTGAATCTGAGGTGATATATAGGAAGATAAACCGCGGGGGGGGGGGAGCCTCCAGTGGTGTGCCCCACAGGAGTCCACAGGGTTTGGAGACCCCAAAAGGGGTTGTGTGACTGAGATAGGAATGCTGGGTCACAGGCTGGATGAGCACGGAAGGCGGATGGAGAAAAGGGAGACAGGAGTGCTTAACTGCTTTTCTCTGAGGACTCACAGAGGAGTGGCATCCTGAACTCTTAGCTTTTCTGTGTTGGAGATTGGGAGGCTGCCATTTCCATTCTCATCCTCTAAAGCTCTACAGAAAGCCTTCAGGGAACAAAAGGCGCAGAGAGCAAACCGGAGCAGATTACTTAGTCTGGCCCCGTGGCAAGGGCTGTGCAAATACTCCTGATAATCAGTGCAACAGGCCCCTCCCCCAGAAGATGGGCAAGAACATTCAGTTAAGACCAAGTTTAGCAATCAATGAGAACTGCAAAACTTTAGCACTAGGGGAAAAGAGTGTATAGAATTCATGGAATTTTTCCCCACTGTTCTTTAGTCTTTCAATTTTTTTTTCTTTCTTTTTCCAACCAATTTCTTATTTTACCAACTCTTTTTTTAAGCCTTTTAGTATTTATTTTTACAGTCAGATGCTATCCTTTCATTGTATTTAATTTTATTTTTGTGCATATATAAGTTTTTCTTTTTTTATAATTTTGGGATCTGATTTTTTTTTTAGTTACTTTTATTTTACTTTTTAGGGTTCCAAGATTCATTGTTTATGCACAACACCCAGTACTCCATGCAATACATGCCCTCCTTAATACCCACAACCAGGCTCACCCGTCCCCCCACCCCCCTCCCCTCCAAAACCCTCAGTTTGTTTCTCAGAGTCCACAGTCTCTTATGCTTCATCTTCCCCTCCAATTTACCCCAATTCACTTTTCTTTTCCTTCTCTTAATGTCCTCCATGTTATTCCTTGTGCTCTACAAGTAAGTGAAACCATATGATAGCTGACTTTCTTTGCTTGATTTATTTCACTCAGCATAATCTTCTCCAGTCCCGTCCATGTTGATACAAAAGTTGGGTATTCGTCCTTTCTGATGGCTGTGTAATATTTCATTGTATATATGGACCACATCTTCTTTATTCATTCATCTGTTGAAGGACATCTTGGCTCTTTCCACAGTATGGTGATTGTGGCTATTGCTGTTATGAACATTGGGGTCCATATGGTCCTTCTTTTCACTACATCTGTATCTTTAAGGTAAATACCCAGTAGTGCAATTGCAGGGTCATAGGGTAGCTCTATTTTTAATTTTTGGGGGAATCTCCACAATGTTTTCCAAAGTGGCTGCACTAACTTGCATTCCCACTAACAGTGTGAGAGGGTTCCCCTTTCTCCACATCCCCTCCAACACTTGTTGTTTCCTGTCCTGTTGATTTTGGCCATTCTAACTGGTGTAAGGTGGTATCTCAATGTGGTTTTGACTTTAGTTGCCCTGATGACTAATGAAGATGAACATTTTTTCATGTGTCTGTTAGCCATTTGTATGTCTTCTTTGGAGAAGTGTCTGTTCATGTCTTCTGCCCAATTTTTGAC
Source organism: Ailurus styani (assembly GCA_002007465.1). Classification (NCBI taxonomy): domain Eukaryota; kingdom Metazoa; phylum Chordata; class Mammalia; order Carnivora; family Ailuridae; genus Ailurus; species Ailurus styani. The sequence continues at coordinate 1,796,804 of LNAC01000166.1, read as the reverse complement.
ATGATTATCTTTTTTTGGGTGTTGAGTTTGAGGAATTCTTTATAGATCCTGGATATCAGCCCTTTGTCTGTAGTGTCATTTTCAAATATATTCTCCCATTTCATGGGTTGTCTCTTTATTTTGTTGACTGTTTCCTTTGCTGTGCAGAAGGTTTTTATCTTGATGAAATCCCAAAAGTTCATTTTCGCTTTTGTTTCCTTTGCCTTTGGAGACATGTCTTAAAAGAAGTTGCTGTGGCTAATGTCAAAGAGGTTACTGCTTATGTTCTCCTCTAGGATTTTGATAGATTCCTGTCTCACATTGAGGTCTTTCATCCATTTCGAGTTTATCTTTGTGTATGGTGTAAGAGAATGGTCAAGTTTCATTCTTCTATACATAGCTGTCCAATTTTCCCAGCACCATTTATTGAAGAGACTGCCTCTTTTCCACTGGATATTTTTTCCTGCTTTGTCAAATATTATTTGACCATAGAGTTGAGGGTCCATATCTGGACTCTCCACTCTGTTCCATTGGTCTATGTGTCTGTTTTTGTGCCAGTACCATGCTGTCTTGGTGATCACAGCTTTGTAGTTAAGCTTGAAATCAGGTAAAGTGATGCCCCCAGCTTTGTTTTTCTTTTTCAGCATTTATTAAAATACAATGTATTTACAATGGAATGTTTTATTAAAACATAATACAACTGTTCAAAACGTTTGGGATGCAGCAAAGGAAGTCTTAAGAAGGAAGTATAGAGCAATACAAGCCTTTCTCAAGAAACAAGAAAGGGAAAGTTCTCAAATACACAACCCAATCCTATACCTAAAGGAGCTGGAGAAAGAACAGCAAATAAAGCCTAAACCCAGCAGGAGAAGAGAACTAATAAAGATTGGGGCATCAATGAAATAGAAACCAAAAGAACAGTAGAACAAATCAACAAAACTAGGAGGTGGTTTGCTGAAAGAATTAGTAAGATTGATAAACCCCTGACCAGACTTACTAAAAAGAGAAAGGATCCAAATAAATAAAATCATGAATGAAAGAGGAGAGATCACAATGAACACCAAAGAAATACTAACAATTATAAGAATGTATTATGAGAAACTATATGCCAACAAAACAAATTAGGCAATCTGGAAGAAATGGATGCATTCCTAGAGATGTATAAACTAACAAAACTGAAACAGGAAGAAACAGAAAATCTGAACAGATCCATAACCAGCAAGGAAATTGAAGCAGTAATAAAAAATTTCCCAAAAAACAAGAGTCCAGGGCTGGATGGCTTCCCAGAGGAATGCTACCATACATTTAAAGAAGAATTAATACCTATTCTTCTGAAGCTGTTTCAAAAAATAGAAATGGAGGGGCACCTGGGTGGCTCAGTCAGTTGAGAACCTGCCTTGGGCTCAAGTCGTGATCCTGGGTCCTGGGATCGAGTCCCGCATCGGGGGGGCGGGGGTCCCTGCTCAGCAGGGAGCCTGCTTCTCCCTCTGCCTGCCACTCCTGCTACTTGTGCATTCTCCCTCTCTCTCTCTGTTGAATGAATAAATAAAATCTTAAAAAAAAAAATAGAAATGGAAGGAAAATTTCCAAACTCTTTTTATGAGGCCAGCATTAACTTGATGCCCAAACCAGACAAAGACCTTGCCAAAAAGGAGAATTACAGACCAATAGCCCTGGTGAACATGGATGTAAAAATCCTCACCAACATACTAGCCAATAGGATCCAACAGTACATTAAAAGGATTATTCACCTTGACTAAGTGGGATTTATTCCTGGGCTGTAAGTGTGTTCAACATCCACAAATCAATCACTGTGATACACTACATTAATAAAAGAAAGGACAAGAACCATATGATCCTCTCAATAGATGCAGAAAAAGCATTTGACAAAGTTCTTTTTCTTGATTAAAACTTTGACTAAAACTCTCCACAGTGTAGGGATAGAGGGAACATACCTCAATATCATAAAAGCCATCTACAAAAAGACCACAGTGAATATCATTCTCAATGGGGAAAAACTGAGAGCTTTTCTGTAAGGTCAGGAACACAGCAGGAATGTCCACTATCACCACTGTTGTTCAACATAGTACTAAAAGTCCTTGCCTCAGCAATCAAACAACAAAAAGTAAAAGCATTCAAATCGGCAAAGAAGTCAAACTCTCTCCCTTCACAGAAGACAGGATACTTTATGTGAAAAACCCCAAAACACTCTACCCCCAAATTACTAGAACTCATACAGTAATTCAGCAAAGTGGGAGGATATAAAAATCAATGTACATAAATCAGTTGCATTTCTATATACTAACAATGAGCCAGAAGAAAGAGAAATGAAGAAGTTGATCCCATTTACATTTGCACCAAAACCCATAAGATACCTAGGAATAAACCTAACCAAAGAGGCAAAGGGTCTATAATCAGAAAACGATAGAACACTCATAAAAGAAATTGAGGAAGACACAAAGTAATGGAAAAACATTCCATGCTCATGGATTGAAAGAACAAATACTGTTAAAATGTCTACGCTACCCAAAGCAATCTACATATTCAATGCAATCCCGATCAAAATAACATCAACTTCTTTTCACAGAGCTGGAACAAATAATACTAAAATTTGTATGGAACCAGAAGAGACACCGAATAGCCAGCCAAATGTTGAAAAAGAAAACCAAAGCTGGTGGCATCACAATCTTAGACTTCAATCTCTATTACAAAGCTGTAATCATCAAGACAGTATGGTACTGGCACAAAAACAGACACATAGATCAATGGAACAAAACAGAGAACCCAGAAATGGACCTTCAACTCTATGGTCAACTAATCTTCAACAAAGCAGTTAAGAATATCCAATGGAAAAAAGACAGTCTCTTCAACAAATGGTACTGGGAAAACTGGACAGCATGCAGAAGAATAAAACTGGACCACTTTCTTACACCACACACAAAAATAGACTCAAAATGGATGAAAGACCTAAATGTGAGACAGGAATCCATCAAAATCATAGTGGAGAACAGGCAGCAATATCTGTGACCTCGGCCACAGCAACTTCTTGCTAGACACGACTCCAAAGGCAAGGGAAACAAAGGCAAAAATGAACTATTGGGACTTCATCAAGATAAAAAGCTTTTGCACAGCAAAGGAAATAGGTGACAAAACCAAAAAAGATAATAGAATGGGAGAAGATATTTGCAAGTGTCTTAACAGACAAAGGGCTAGTATCCAAAGTCTATAAAGAATCTTGCCATTTACAACAACATGGATGGAACTGGAGAGTATAATGTTAAGTAAAATAAGCCAGTCAGAGAAAAACAAATACCATATGATTTCACTTATATGTGGAATTTAAGAACCAAATGAGCAAAGGAAAAAAAAAAAAAGGAAAGAGAGACAAACCAAGAAACATACCCTTAACTATAAAGAACAAGCTGATGTGGGCGCTTGGGTGGCTCAGTGGGTTAAGGCCTCTGCCTTCGGCTCAGGTCATGATCTCAGGGTCCTGGGATCGAGTCCCACATCGGGCTCCCTGCTCAGTGGGGAGCTTGCTTCCTCCTCTCTCTCTGCCTGCCTCTCCGCCTATTTGTGATCTCTCTCTCTCTGTCAAATAAATAAATAAAATCTTTAAAAAAAAAAACAAAAAACAAGCTGATGTTACCAGAAGGGAGGTAGGTGGAAGGATGGGTGAGACAGGTGAAGGAGGTTAAGAGTACACTTATAACAGCCCACGTGTCCATCGACAGATGAATGGAATAAAAAAAGATGTGGTGTACATATACAATGGAATATTAGCCATAAAAATGAATGAATCTTGCCATTTGCAACAATATAGATGGAACTACAGAGTATTCTGCTAAGTGAAATAAGTCAGAGAAAGACAAATACTATATTATTTCATTCATATGTGGAATTTAAGAAACAAAACAAATGAGAAAAGGGGGGAAGAAAAGAGAGAGACAAACCAAGAAACAGACTACTAATTATACAGAACAAACTGCTGGTTACCAGAGGGGCAGTGGGGTGGGGGCAGTTAAAGAGGGGATGGGGACTAAGGAGTGCACTTGTGATGAGCACCGGGTGATGGGTGGAAGGACTGACTCACTGTATAGTACACCCAAAACTAATATAATACAGGATGTGAACTATACTGGAATGTTTAAACATTAATTAAAAAAACTGACGTTTTTAAACATTAATAAAAAAGCTGACAATACTAGTTGCTAGCAAGGACGAAGACCAGTAAGAATTCATTCATTGCTGCTGAGATTGCAAACTGGTATAGCCACTTCAGAAAATAATTTGAGTTTCTTATTAAGTTAAACACACACTACCTGCACATACATGACACAGTAATGCCACTCCTAGGAATTCACCAAAAAGAAATCAAATCTATTTTCACATAAAAACATGAATGTGAATGTTTATAACAAGTTTATTTATGATCTCCAAAAACTGGTAATAATTCAAATGTCCTTCACTCACCAGTTGATACATCCTTGGTACAGACTTGGTACATCCTGGGATAATCCTCAACAATAAAAAGAAACTACTGATACATACATAAAACAATGTGTAAGGGGCGCCTGGGTGGCTCAGTCCTTAAGCGTCTGCTTTCGACTCAGGTCATGATCCCAGGGTCCTGGTCCCACATCAGTGGGGACCCTGCTTCTGCCTCTGCCTGCCGCTCTCTCTGCTTGTGCTCTCTGTCTGTGTCAAATAAATAACATCTTTTAAAAAAACAAAACAAACAAAAAACACAATGTGTATGGATCTCAAACGCAGTATGCTAAGTGAAAGAAGCCAGAGACAAGGGTACATATACTGTATAATTCTATTTATATGACATTCTGGAAAAGGAACACTTAGAAAACAGAACAGGTCAGTGGTGGCCAGAGGCTGAGGGTTAGGGGAGTGGTTGACTACTGTTACGGGTTGAATTGTGTTGCCCAGAATTCATATGTTTAAGTCCTGACCCCTCAGTATCTCAGAATGCGACCTTATTTATAAACAGGGTCATTGCTGGTGTCATCAGCTAAGATGAGGTCATACTGGAGTAGGGTGGACCCCCAACCCCAAACAACTGGTGTCCTTACGAAAAGGGGAAACTGGGGGCACCTGGGTGGCTCAGTGGGTTAAAGCCTCTGCCTTCACCTCAGGTCATGATCTCAGGGTCCTGGGATCGAGGCCCGCATTGGGCTCCCTGCTCAGCGGGGAGCCTGCTTCCTCCTCTCTCTCTGCCTGCCTCTCTGCCTACTTGTGATCTGATCTCTGTGTGTCAAATAAATAAATAAAATCTTTAAAAGGGGGGGGGGACCAGGACACAGATGTGCACACACCACATGAAGATGAGGGCAGAGACAGGGTGATGCTTCTACATGCCAAGGAACAACTAAAGATTGCCAGCAAATCACCAGAAGCCAGGGAAGAAGCATGGAACAGATCCTTGCTCAGAGAGGGAAACAACGCTGCCAACACCTTGAACTTCCGACCTCCAAAACTGTGACAATAAATTTCTGTTGTGTGACCCAGCCAGTTTGTGGTACCTTGTTATGGAAGCCCTAGCAAACTGAAGTAACGGGGCAGCAGGAGAGAATTTGGGGAGGTGGCGGAACTGTTCTGTGTCTGGATTGATGGTAGTCACAGGACTTAAGTATGTTTGTCAAAACTCAAGAGTATATACAAAAAGCAATTAATTTTACAGTATGTAAGTGAACAAAAAAATTTAAATGTAATAACCAGAAAAATATGAACAGGAGATTTCACTGCTTGGTCTAGTAAATATACATAGCAAAACATTTTCCTGTGTCTTTCAAAATGAAATTCTGGTTCTTCACAAATGCAGTATTCATACAGTTGTTGTCTAAAGGCTGCTGTCTCTGTTAAGCTAAAAATTACTCTTAAATTAACATTAGATATCCCTGCAGCCAATGCCCAGGATAGTGTTTCTCGCCCTTAGAACAGTGCCAGAGAAAGACTCTATTAATATGTGTTGGATAAATGACACATTATAACTTCTATACTTGCAATCACTTTTGATGACAATGTTGGCAAGAAAGCACAATACAGAATCAAATCCAATGTTTCCACTTTCCTAAATCCCTTAAACTTTTTGTCATGGGTAAAAGGCTCAGTTTTTACTGTTTTTCCCATTCTTTTAACAAGAAAATGAATTCCTGTGTACACAATTATGTGAATTCAGTTTTGAAAGCTCATTTTTAGTAAACTAAATGCCAGGATTATGAACATTATTTATAAAGCATTCCATACATATTATATTAAAGCCATTGAAGAGTTGTATATTAGCACTGCTAATCATGAAATTCATTCAGGTTGTAATAGACGAAAGGTAATTTAATCAATTCTTCAATTCAAAAACATTTCTATGGTGCATCCAGCACTACTATAGGTATTAGGGGATGATATGAAGGAAGCAAATCTCATGGTTAATGTGCATGAGGCCCAAGCCTGCAATCAAAATAAAGCCTATAATCTTGAACAAAATTGGAAACTTAAAATAGTGTAATGGCTGCTATAGATAGACTAGATTATGGGGTTATGGTTTACGTAGCCCTTTCAAACTGCATCAGTTACAGGGCCTTATCAAGGGCATTCTCAAAGGGAATTTAAGTAAATCATATTTAAAAACATTTATTAATTACTACCTGTCAGTCACTGAACTAAGATAATTATGGACTTATTAAGTCATTTGATCTTCACAACAATCCAATGAGATGAGAACTGTTGTTGCCACACACTACCGATGAGAGAACTAGTTAAGTTACTTTTCCAAGGTTTCATACTCAGTAAGGACTAAAGCTATGGATTCAAACCCAGTTAGTCTGACAGGGTAACCATTCACAGTAGATCTTCCGAGGCAGTCTTGTTTGCAGAGGTTCTAGCCTATTACCCACAAGGAAACTCAAAAGCCCCAAATTATAGACCCTTACTTTACTGCTTACAAAATATTATGATATCCTTTTAAATACTTAAAGTATTCATATAGTATACTTGATACATCAATCCTGGCATTGACCTTGAAATCAAGATTTTAGTTTATAGTACTACAACTTCTGTTTAAAATTTTATAGATGATTTATACCAACTTCTAAAGAATTCCAGATTTTGACTTTCAGGTAACTGAGGTACTTCAGAAAGCTGTCCAAATGACTGAATCAAGCTGTTAAGTTTTCCTATTCTCCCCAGGAGCCAGGGGTCCCTTCTGGCTTCAGTCATCTTGCTCTGTAATGTTACAACCCTCTAGGAGGGATTCTGTAGGTACTTTGAAACCTAAACATGCAGCTTACCCCTGTGAGATTTATCCAATATGGATAAATATGGATAAATGGACACCAACCATGTTCCAAATACTTTAAAACCCATTTTCTTACTTAACATATGCCATAAAAGAATCCTGCATTATAAGGAAGTAAAGAGGGACGCCTGGGTGGCTCAATCGGTTAAGTGGCTACAACTCCGGTCATGAGGCTCAGATGCTGGGATCGAGTCCCACGTCGTGCTCTCTGCCCAGCAGGGAGCCTGCTTCTCCCTCTCCCTCTGCTGCTCCATCTGCTTTTGCTCTCTGTCAAATAAATAAATAAATAAATAAATAAATAAATAAATAAATAAATAAATAAATAAAATTTCCATATGCGTGTGTGTGTGTATATATATACACATATACATATATATATATATGGAAGTAAAGAGGTTAAGAGATTTGTCCATAGCCAGCAAGTAGGGACGGAAGAATTCTTCCTTTAAAAAATATTTTCTTTTTAAGTAATCTCTACATCCAATGTGGGCTTGAACTCACAACCTGGAAATCAAGAGTCTCATGCTTTGACCCAGCCAGGTAGCCCCAGATTGAGGAATTCTTATCCTCATCTTTTATCAGAGGTTTTGTTGATTTAATAATTTCCAATTTTAGCCTCCATTTTAGATGGCACTATGACAAATTTAAATGACTTTCTGATCAGTAAAACTTTACAGTATCTTAAGATATTAAAAGCTTCGGGTGCCTGTATGGCTCAGTTGGTTAAGTGTCTGCCTTCAGCTCAGGTCATGCATGATTCAGGGGTCCTGGGATCAAGCCCCACATTGGGTTCCCTGATCAGCAGGGAGTCTGTTTCTCCTTCTGTCCCTCCCCTGCTTGTACTCTTTCTCTCTCTCAAATAAATAAATAAAATCTTCTAAAAAAAATAAAGAAAAATAAAAGCTTGGTTGCCTGGGTGGCTCAGCGGGCTAAGCATCAGACTCTTGATTTTGACTCAGGTCGTGATCTCAAGGTCATAAGATCAAGCCCCATGTAGAGCCTGCTTAAGAATCTTTCCCTCCCTCTCCCTTTGCCCCTTCCCACCCAATAAAAAAACAAGATATTAAGAGTTTCAAGAGAATCTACCCATCTTGATTCCTCAGATAATGTAAAGGCTACTCCTAAAAAGTCCACAATCATTTTAATTATGAAATATCTCCCAGGTTAATATCGTTGATATGTTAGGCTGGTATATTATCATTAACTTGCTTGATTCTAATTCTCTGTAGCAGAAGAAAACTGCTAAACTAAACTCCACTAAGTGCTACCTCATCAAATGCTAATTTCAACATTTTAAAGGCAAAAGATAAGGATGGCACCCATGTAAAATTGCATTCCTGGTGCCCTCTAGTGGATATAGATGGTTTTGAGAATCACTTGCCAAGTCTTAGCGAAACCTGCCATAGAGGAATGAGACATTCCTTCTCCCTGTGCTTAGTCCCCTCTCCTTTCTCCTCCTTTATTCTCTGGTCCTTTCCAGGTTCCCAAGATGTACTAATGATGTCGCTTAGTGTTAAAACAAATAACACTTACTATTCTCTTACCTACAGAAACAGGTGTTTAGTTACAAAAACAGCCACACCCATTCATTTACATACTGTGTTTGGCAGCCAGAGATTTTATGTACCCCCACAGACCTGAAAGGCTTACTGTCTGATACTTTACAGAAAAAGCTTACCAATCTTTAGTCTATGAGCATATCACTAATTCTGAAAAATGCTTGACAAGGGAGGGATGATCACTAGTTGAATATGTTTGGGAAACTCCCATGAATGCACATGAGCAGGAAAGAAACCTCTAATTTTGGGCGCCTGGGTGGCTCAGTGGGTTAAGCGTCTGCCTTCGGCTCAGTTCATGATCTCAGGGTCCTGGGATGGAGGCCCGCATTGGGCTCTCCGCATTGGGCTCTCCACTCAGTGGGGAGCCTGCTTCCTCCTCTCTCTCTGCCTGCCTCTCTGCCTACTTGTGATCTCTCTCTCTCTGTGTCAAATAAATAAATAAAATCTTAAAAAAAAAAAAAGAAAGAAAGAAACCTCTAATTTTGTTTAGTCAGGGACCTTTTTTTTTTTTCCACCTAATATCAATTAACATCCTACTCAGTGGAAAACATTCTGGGAAATACTGTTTTATAATATTGTGCTTGAAGATTTAAGTCTTACTACAGTTCTTATCTATCTAAGAGGAAATATTCCATCTTGGAACATCTATAGTCATTTAAGTAAGTTACAACCAAACGTTATATTGAGTATAATTTACTTTAAAATAGTTCGCCATGGGTGTCTGGGTGGCTCAGTTGGTTAAGGGTCCAACTTTTTTTTTTTTTTTTTTAAGATTTTATTTGTCAGAGAGAGAGAGAAAATGTACAGGCACAGGGAGCTGCAGGCAGAGAGGGAGGGAGAAGCAGACTCCCCACTGAGCAGGGAGCCTGATGCGGAACTTGATCTCAGGACCCTGGGATCATGACCTGAGCCAAAGGCAGACGCTTAACCAACTGAGCCACCCAGGCATCCCATAAGCATTCAACTCTTAACTTCCACTCAGGTCATGATCTCGGGGTCATGCGATGGACCCCCGTGACAGCTCTGCACTCAGCCAGGAGTCTGCTTAAGATTCTCTCTCTCCCTCCCCCCTTCCCACTGCTCTCTCTGAATAATCTTAAAAAGAAATAAAATAGCTCACCAAAGACAGGGTGATATATAAATTAAGTTCATTTTAACTACCTAGGAGTAGTTAAAAAACATTTGAAGTACCTAACCCAGGGGTGGTTATTTAGCCATTGAAAATCTTGTCAGTCCATAATCCAAAAATGGCTATCAATACCTTTCAAATATCAGCTGTCTCACTTAGCACTGGAGAGTTTTATCAACATAAAGGTGACATAAGTGGTGTTCAAGATATGTGTATTGGCTAGAAATATTCAGTAGGTATAAGTTCTTCCAAAATACATGGAGAGGGTTTAAGAATCTAGATAGGCCAGGAGCCCAGACCCACTGCAGTAGCATTCTCGGCCTAGGATTAAAATTCAGTCCTGGTTCAGGCCACTAAGTATCAAGGAATTCTGTCACTGATTCCACTCCGGAGATTAGCTGAATCTTGTCACTCATCATCACATCTGAATTCAGTGAACAATTCCACCAAAAAAGCAGGGAACTAGAACTTCTCCAAGTACCTACGAATGAGGCTTATGGCTGCTTTATGAATGTGCAGTATTTGTATGTGTAGCAGAATTCATTGTAATGTATGTCAACAAATAGCTCAAGAGGAAGGAAAGCCTACGCTAATATGAACACATATTAGCCTGCCTGGATCAGACCCAGTTTATGCCTGTGTGTCCCACTGTAATTATTAATAGCACCTCCTTTCACTCTCAAATTATCTCATTTTGGGTGAAGACTTACGTGGTCATCCTACCTATAGTCTCTAGCAGAGACAAATACCTGCCCAAAAGAATCCAATTATTGTGAATAGGAAAACTGAAAACACCAAAAGCTAGTAAGATCTGATGGTTACTTAAGATCAACAACCAAGAAATAACAAAGTGACAGGCAAGCTGGGATTGAACGTCAACCGCAAACTAATTGTTTACTTTGAGTAAATAGCTATTGTAAACTGAATTTATCTTTCAATATCCTTAAGTAGAAAATTAATCTTTGAACAACTTGTCACATTTTAGGGGCATATGTTTAAAACACTGGCCTAGTCATCTAGAACTTTTGAAGAAGAATAACATTTCCATGATGTGACTGAAAACTAGATAGAAACAAACTTAATAAAAATCTGCGTCCAGACACAGTGCTTCTCAGGCTCCCGAAGACCGTGTTTCTGAAAGCCTGGTGTTCAGGTCCCCTCTTCGGCATCAGGGCTCGTTAAAACCACAAGATTTAAAAACAACCAACCAACCAACCTCAACAACAAAAACAAGATTCCATACACAAACCAGACCAACAAAACTGGTCTAGGCAGGAAGACCATCGATTTCTGGGGAAGGAGCCTCTGGAATTACATTTTTGGTAGTGAATGATTATGCACATACACGTTGAGAACCACTGCCCTATTGAGTCCTAAAGCCTGGAATATTCCATAAGACATTTCAGCTCCTGGTTAACTGCAATATGGATGCCAGTCAGAATACTAACTTTTTATGGTCTATGCCCATACCCAGAGGTATGCCGGTAAATGTTTATCGAATGACAGGGAAAAAAAAACAAAAACTTTTTAAGCAGATATAAAGTCTTCATAGCACACAATTTACAAATAATAAAAATACAATATTCTATATTGCAAATTCCATATAGCCCAGTGATCCTTACAGAGGGCCTTTGTTGAGTTTTACCAAGCTCTTGGACAACAAAACTACCTTGCAATTAACAAATGAGAACAATTCCAGGATGACTGTTGATTGCTATTTTTATGTTAAGGGGGAAGAGGAAAGTGAGAAGATATGCTAATCCTCACCTGATGTTGTTCATCAATGACAGGAGCTACTTCTTTGCTGATCTGGACAATAGTTTTCAGGTCCTGGAGGAGTATTTCTTCAAATATTTGTGCTATTCATAATTTAACAGCTACCTTCATGCCACACTTTTAAACTTAATCTGCATTATTAACATTTTCTCCATTGCTTTCGAGATCTAGAGTAAACAGCAAAAATCAATACATCAAGCCCTAATATGTAGCATTTAATGCCCCTGGGGTAAATATTCCACTATGGGCAATTCCAACTGTCAGTGAAAGAGGTCACTGAATGCAGAGTTGGGGACGGTAGCATAAGACCCAGCAGGGCAAGCAGCAGTGGCAGAGAAGTGCACAACTCTGTTCTTACCAAGAGCTGTTCTGTACCCAGGTTTTGAGTCTTCAGTGTCTTTGAATCTGGAAAATAAGGTTTTTTGAGCTCTCCTCACTTTTGTGCAGTTCCCCCTAGAGGGTTGCTGGGATGCATAGTAGAATAAACTGTGTGGCAGCCCCAGCAGGCACCAGGGCTGCTCTGCCTGCTCCAGACTTGGCTGAGCCTGGCTCCCACCAGCCCACGCCACAGCCTGTCCTCCACCTCCAGTTACAGAGGCCTCCCTTGGAAACACCTCCTCCTCTTCCTTTATCTGCATGTACCAAGGTTCTACAGTAAAATTAAATTTGCCTCTCCCAGCCAAATGTCCCTTCTCTGGTTAAAAAGTTATTTTGAAATCAGACTTTCTAATCAACAGATAGTAATAGTCTTCAAAGAATAATCATCCTGAAATGTTTACTGAACCAAGACATACTATTCAAATGCAAAAAAGAACATTCATTTTTTTGCCTTTCACAGAAACATCTAATTCTTATATGTGTCCCTTTCTGCCACCAAGTACAGCATAATTAATTCAATCACTAAAGGAAAAAATGCTGTTAGGAAAGCTGACTTCTATCACAGCTTACAAATCAAAACAGAAACATGGGGGAGTAAAGGGAACACATGACATGCAAACTCTTCTCCTGAGGCCAAATACCACAACCCATTAATTCTGGGACCGAGCAATAGATTATTATCAAACAGGGTTGACCCTAAGCAAAAGTCTGTAATGAGATAAGTTTTTCTTTGGCCCCTTCAGCCCCCTCCCCCCATTTCTCCTTCTCCCAAGAGCATTCCTCACCTCCCTTCTAAGCACTGTGCTGGGGTCCCATTCCAAGTAAAGCCTTGCTCCCACAAGGTGCTGGGCACATCTTATGATTACAGTAGATTATCAGGGTACTTACAGGTATTTGCATTTTAATGGAGTCTTCTGGAAATCAGGCTTAGGGTTATGAATCTTAATGGAAAAATCTCAGTTGAGATTGAAAGTTCTTTGAGCTGCACAAGATTGAAAATATTCAGTGTTCTTCTAAGTAGCCAATTTATAAGATTACTCCTGATAGGAGGCATTTCCTTAGCTGTCTGATGAATGGACCCTGTCCCTTGTTGCTCCACAAGGCCCCACTACAAAGCCTGTCATCAGAGCTCTATCTGTCAAATCTCGCAGAGTACTTTTACAGTTGGGGAGAGATTTGCTTTGTGTCAAGAGTGACATCAGCTCGTCCTTAAACACTGCGTTCTTCTCTCCACAACTCCTCTGGATTCCTGTCTTCCCCACCTCCACTCTTAAAAAGGTTTGTAAGTAGATGCTTGAGGCAGCTTGTTGGCATTCAGTGCTAAATTCTCCATTTAAAGATGATTTGAAGTTAGTATTATTCTCTGTCTAGTTATGCCAGTAGTATGAGTTAGGTGTAGCTTTACTTGCTCTTGTTGATTTGTGTATTTAATTGCAAAATGAACGGAAAGATTTCGGTAGACACCATTATCCTAGGGCCACCTGGAAATAAACCCTCTGGTTTTGTCTGAAAATATCTTTGCTTCATTTCCATTCTTAAAAGGTATTCTTGCTGAGTTTAGAATTCTGGTCTAGCAGCTCATTTCTTTCAATGCTTTAAAGACACCCACCCCCACCCCCCAGGCCCATTTTCTGGTTTCCATGATTTTTGTCGAGAAGTCTGCTATCAGTTGTGTTACCACTTGTCTTCTGTATTCAAGACTGTATCTCCCTTTTTTAAAATTCCCAAGAGTCTCACTATGTGGCATCTGATACGGTTTCTTTATGTTGTTGGGATTTACTAAACCACGTGAATCTGTAACTTGATGTCCACCTTGGAAAATTCTCAGAAATTCCCTTCAAATACCACCTCTGCCCTACCCTCTTCTATCCTCTTTCTGGGACTCCAAATACACAAAGAACTTTTTCACTGAACCCAGTAGGTCCCTTATCTTCTTGTGACTATTTTCCAAACTTTTGTCCTCTTGCTTCAGCTTAGATGATTTCTCCTGACCTGTATTTCTTGTTTCAGAGTGCATCAAACGTAAGGCTCTGGCTCTCAGCTGCTTCTTCCTAAGTAGATAAACACTCCCAAGGCAAAGGAGCCCCAAATGGTGGTCTCTTCTCTCTAGACCTTCTTCTAAAAAAAAAAAAGATTTTGACCAAAGATCTAGACCAAAGACTTTGGTCCACTAACAACTGACTATATTGTTAACATTTTGTCTTTAGTAAGATGTTTCCTTCTCTCTTATTTAGACTCTTTAATTTTCTTCAGTTGGAAGGCTAAATCACCTAGTCTACCATACCCAGCACCACAGTCTGCAACGTGGTTATTTTCAACAGTTCAGTAAGCATGATCTTCCTTTTTCCCAGGATATAAAACAATTATCCAAATTTGTAACGGGGCATCAGACATGACACATTAAAAGACAAAATTCATTTGGTTGTGTAAAACATGGCCACTAAGGACTACTGTAGGAACAAAAATTGTACTTCATGTTTGGAAACAAAGCTTTCTCAGGAAATTGGTTTGGCCTGCTATAATTAATATGGTTGGCATTCATTTTAAATAAAGAATATCTTAAGTCCTTTGAATTAAATAATAATTCAAATAAATCTATACAGTGAATAGCATGTCTTTATTCTATTTACATTTGTTATAAATATAATACATTTCTGAAAACCTTATTTTTAATTAACTTGAGTAGATTTCTATTTTGAACAGATCAACTCAATTGTTAAAGTTACATAATAAAGAATATGATAATTTAAATGACAAAAAAATTTCAGATTGTGAAATAGTGCACCCTATGCTGAGATGAATGAGGAAAAAAAGTCAAACTCCTTTCAAAACTATATTCAAAGTGTCAGAAAAATTTTTTTCTTTTTACAAAGTTATGTATAAGCCATAGGAACCACCGGATACTGAAGTATGAAGACTCTATAACCAAAGTTCAAAACTGATTTTAGAGAATTCTGTGAAGCAAGACAGGAAAACTTGTATTTAACACTCTATAGAACTTCACTGTAAAGCTGGAATTTACAGACTAATGGCTTAACAGGAGTATTGCCAACAAGGCCTTTCCTTCCTCAGAATCATCTGGTAATATTCATATACCATCAATAAGTTGTAACAGCAGACTTAGACATTGGTTTTTAAGACAGGGCTTAATAAGGTGCGTGGATATGTTGAAACTGTATTATGCATGTAAATTATTACCAGGGTTCAAAGAAATACAAAAGAAGAATGTAAGTAAAATTCTCAGTCCAACGTGCTTTGCATCATCAACACATTGACAAGTTGGAAATATTTTGCAGCAATCCGAAACCAACCTCCATAACAAGTTAGGTATTTCAAATACTGCTGTTAAAACCCATTCAGTAAGATAAAACTGATTCTTGTGGATTTCAGTACAAATGTGCAAGTTGTCACACATTATTGATGATGATCAGGGCAGGCATGGAGTTCTGCTGACTTGTTTCAAACACTGTAACTTGGTCCGATAACTTGGCAAATACCCTAGGTGTTCCAAGGTTATAAACACCTGTATGAACAAAGCATGCTTTCAGCTGCAAACTGTGAATCTCCTGGCTTTTAAGCTGAAGTTTATATTGTGTTTGTCCAAGCCATGTAAATGATCCATGGATTTCCAATGCTTCTGGACTATGTGGGAGAAGGAAAATGGTAGTAAGCTGGAGCGTTTTTTTTCTTTATAAATTTTTTCCCGAAGTCCCAGTAACACATCCCTTTCATCTAGAGACTCTACATCTAGAAACTATTTCATGAAGCCAACTGTTAATTAATAATGACAATAATGGCAATAGCTAGTATTACTATCGCTATAATAGCTGACATTTGTTAACATTTATTATGTTCTAGGCACAAGTGTTATCTCAGTTAATGCTCACAACAGCAGCTAGTAAATGATGGAATCTGATTTCAAACCTCCTCTTTTAACCAACTGATAATTTGTAACTAAAAATAGTTTGTATACGGGAATGCTTATAATACTGAAACTGTTTATAATGCTGAAAAATGGAAAGCAACCCAGTATCTACCAATAAGGCGTTAGTTAATTAATGACACATATAATCAATCATACACAGAATGTGTCTGGATTCTAGAAAGCTGCCCCAGATCCTATCTGGGGTTTTATATAATAATAATCTGTAGGGCGCCTGGGTGGCTCAGTGGGTTAAAGCCTCTGCTTTCGGCTCAGGTCATGATCTCACCGTCCTGGGATGAGGCCCGCATCGGGCTCTCTGCTCAGCAGGGAGCCTGCTTCCTCCTCTCCCTGTCTCTCTGCCTGCCTCTCTGCCTCCTTGTAATCTCTCTCTCTGTGTCAAATAAATAAATAAAATCTTTAAAAAAATAATAATAATAATCTGTATACACTTTACTTTTCTAAAAATCCAAAAATTTTTGAATTCCGAAAAACATGTAGGCCTTGAGATATCAGATATGGGAGTATGGACCCTGTATTTTTGTGGTTAAGTATTATTTTATAATTACAAAAAAAAAAAAAAAACTTTAAAAAAACTTCCATTGCAAACTTGCTGATTTTCAATTTTAGAGTTCTTTATCACCAACAAGCTTTCATAAAAATTTTTTTCCTCTGATAAAACAATTTGCTTCTTTTGGAAATTGCCTGTCAATCTGTCACTATTGTTATGCTGAGACAATCCTCTGTTAACTCCTCTACAACACTTTTGTTATGTCAAACACAAATCCAGGGCACACCTTTTTCTATCCATATTAGGTCATTATGCACATAATTCAAAATACTAAATTGTTCTCAAATCAATCCTAAACTACAAAATAATCTTGCACTAAGTGAATCTTTACCTTGTTGTTTTATGCCGAAGATCAACTATTACATCAACATCAGCCTTAGAACAATTGGACAGTAAAAGGGTGACTGGTACTAAACAAAGGCTGTGGAAGGAAAAGAGAGAGGTTAAGCTGTGCATCTTCTTTTTTAAATCAACTTTCTTGAAAATAACACGAATGCCTAACAAGCTCTTTAAAAACATTTAGATTCAAGTAAGGAAAAAAACTGAGTTCCAAAATCAATCAAGACACATTACTTGTGTAAATAAGAAGGAAAACACATTCCTAAAATGCCTGAATGCTAAATAATCAGAATACATACATCCACAAAACCATTTTGTTTCCATTTATTAGATCTACTCTTAAAAAATAACCAAAGTGGGGGCGCCTGGGTGGCTCAGTGGGTTAGGCCTCTGCCTTCAGCTCAGGTGATGATCCCAGGGTCCTGGAATTGAGCCCCGCATCGGGCTCTCTGCTCATCAGGCTGCCTGCTTCCTCCTCTCCCTGTCTCTCTGCCTGCCTCTCTGCCTACTTGTAATCTCTCTCTGTCAAATAAATAAATAAAATCTTAAAAAAAAAAACAAAAAACACAGTACTTCTAGGTCATTATTTCTCAAAATGAAAAACAAAAGTTTATAAATAATCTCAACTAGGAAAGATCAATGAAGAAAAAATAAATCATGAAAATGCCAACAACTAATCCTGTTTTATGTTTCCTGAAAATTACTTTATTTTGAGAACTTGGCCTTGACTGACATTTGCTTTTCTACAGACATTTGCTTTTTCTACAGATTTGCAAATCTGCATAAAAGCCACCATGTTTTGGAGAATATGAAAATTATTTCTATGTAACCAATTATGAGGACGTCCTTTTTAAGTGGACACATTTACTCAGGTAATCCAGATTCTGTTATTGCTTTATAATTAATAAACTACTAAAGCATTATTAAGCATAGAAGAGACAGGCAGTGACAGAAGAGGACATATGAACAGACTGGTATAAATTTCAAATCAAGAACATTATAAATGAGCCTAAGTAGGCACAAATGAGGCCTGGTTACATACTATTATTAATACTTTATAAACATAAAGAACAAAGATAGTAAAAAATAAAATATAGTAACTTTATAAGTTCACACAAAATAACTTTAAAATTCTGCTCAATGTATTTAATGCTTTCAGAAATTTCATATCCTCTGAGAAATATTTTCCAAACAATACTGCAAATAACAGATTTCCCTCAACCAAAAAGCTCAGATAACTTAAAAAACATATCCTTCAGGGCGCCTGGGTGGCTCAGTGGGTTAAAGCCTCTGCCTTCAGCTCAGGTCATGATCTCAGGGTCCTGGGATCGAGGCCCGCATCAGGCTCTCTGCTCAGCAGGGAGCATACTTCCTCCTCTCTCTCTGCCTGCCTCTCAGTCTACTTGTGATCTCTCTCTCTCTGTCAAATAAATTAATTAAAAAAAACAAACAAACATATCCTTCAGTTGTGCTGGTGCTATGCCCTTACCTCCCCCACAAACTTCTCGCAAGGACAGGAGAGTAATAAAGACTACTGAGTAGGTTTCCAGTGTGAAGCAAACCTACCACCTTAAGTTAAATCCAACTGCTTAATTTATAACACAAAGCAAAACCTCAGGAACTTTTGCTATTCTGTTCCCATTTGATCCTCAAATGTCAAATTCTCTGTGCCTTATCTAAATACCTCTAGAAATGTGAAAATCTGGGTATTTCCTAGCCCCCCAAAAAAGTCACTATCTTCATTCCTTCTCTTCCTCCAGTCACTGTTTCAGTGGATAGCACCCCCAATCTATCCCAGCAAACCTTAGGGATCATACTAAGTGCTTCTTAACCGGGAATGGGAGCTACTGCCTCACTAGTCCTCACTCCCAATATTCTTTTAACTCTTCACAAATTCCTGTCAATTCTTTCTCCCATACATCTCTGAAACCTGGTTCCTTCACCTGATTTTCTTAGTATACTACAACAGCCTCTGGATTAGCGCCCTGATGCAAACCATTCTTTGCACGGACTATCTCTTATATCTGACCTGTGTTTCCCACACTTGAACATGGACCAGGATCACCTGGCGGACATGTTAAAAAAAAAAAAAAAGACTACTGGGCCCCACTCCCAGTTTTGGTTCAGCAGGTCTGGGGTATGGCTCAAGGATTTGCATTTCAACAAGTTCCCAGATAATGCTGAGGCTGCTGGTCCGAGAACACATTTTAAAAACCACTTTATTCGACAGTCTTTCAAAAATGCTAATCTGATGAGCTACACACAGTTCCTAGAAACCAAACTGCTGACAACTATCCCCCTGCCACCAAATTTAGCATTATTAAAGGCATAGGTTCTAGAGTTAGACTAAAGTTTAAATATTAGCTCAACAACTCTGTATCTCAGTTTTCTCAACGATGAACTAGGAACAGTAACTGTACCTACCTCTTGGGCTCATTATGGTGATTAGGTATGATCAAATACACTAAGTGCTGAAAATAATGCCTGGCACATGTTCAAAAGCTCCATGAACAACATCTAATAGGACTTCTTCCTTTGAAAGCTACGGTAGCTAAACCCAGTATGTTTCACATCTTTATCTCTGGTCACGTAGTCTTTCTCATATTCTTATTCCTGTACAGTCTGTCTGTTATTGCCATAATCAAACCTCCTCTTGTCCCATTCCCTCCCACAGGTCTATATTACATGAAGAACACGCCTCCAGGTCCCCAATCTCTTCTTCTCTTTATGTTTCTATATCTTATGTTTCTATCTCTTTATGTTATGAAATTTGGCTGAGTACACAGCTTCCCCTACAGCCCTCTTGATAACAGATGCTGTTCTTCGACCATTTTCCACATCTCTGGTCAGAATGTATCATTAATATATTTCTCAGTGCAACTTCTTGATGATTTCTTTCTCCTGTCTCTTCTGTCAAAACACCCATTTTTTATGTCATAAACTACTCCATTGTTTTTCATCTTTTTTTTATGTTCTCATACTGACATATGACATACTAAAAACACACTAAAACCAGCAACAGTAACTCAGTACAGCAGATTCTTTGGGGGAAGGGGAAAGGATGAATATTTCAAAATAACTTAGGTAAAGATGAGGGAAACGATTCACCTCGCATTAATCTCATGCTTCTGCAAAGCAGGGGCAAACCACTGAGATGAGAAACACTGCTCTAGGCTCCTCTTCTGTATCATCTATTGGCTTCAATTATTAAAAGCTTCAGCATGAATTTGCTTTCTTCTTTTTAATCCAGAGTCTTATCATCATGTGGACAACTTTACTGTCTAAGTAGACAACTCATTCAACATCTTCTCAAAGTCAGTACTATTCAAAACTCAGCCATCTACCTTCCATGGCCATACTGTGATTTTTTTTTTTTTAGTCACCTAAAATAGCAACCTCTGAAATAATACTCTGTCACTCCACTCTCTAACAGCTATCTCCCATCTCTCCAGCTCTCTCACTCAATTATACTTCTATTCTTAGTGTCACAGGGATGACCAATCACTTTGGCCCTCTATTTCAGTGTTTCTCAATTTCAGTTACTGTGGTATAACTACTGTTTAGCAGTTATTCATTCCCCTCACCCCTTCCACGGGGGAACTGTGGGTCATCCTTGTTGACTGGGAAGGTGAGGCTAATGGGCCAACAGAATATTAATGTCTTTGATGCAAAAAGAAGCTTTAAATGTGCTCTCACAATATGGTTTACATTTGTACTCAAGATATGTCATAAGAAGAACATATCCAAGTAGATGCTGCCCATTTGGACTGAGCCCAAAATATATACAGTACAGACATGAACCCAACCAACCCACAGCTTAAAGATGAGCTCAAGCCAAATGGTAGCTGACCTGCAGATCCGTGAGTGTGAGAATGCCTTGAAGGCTAGTGAAGTCTGGAGTGGTTTGTTATGAAGCATTACTGTGGCAACAATGACTGATACGGATCCATGCTGGTATCATCTGAGGACATTTAAAAAAATAAGATGCTTGGGTTCTACCCAGAGATTCTGATTGAGCTGGCACTGAGCATTGGGATTTTCAAAATTCCCCAGGTAATTCTAATGTGCAGCCCCAGTTGGAAAAAACTGCCACTTCTTATCCTTATATAACCTGTCTTGTTTCACATACTTCTCTGCAGTTATTATTTAACTCTGATGTTTTATTTTTAATTCATTACTTTAGCTTGATCATCTAGGCGGTATGCCCCTGCTTCACAGACGTGTAAGATGAATGGGAGGTGAAGCGATGATCAAACCTGTCCTGCTTCACATACTTCCCTGCACTGCCTAGCTTCTACGATTCTTTTTAACCCAATAGAATCATGTGGAAAACTACTAAATATCCTTGCCTCTAAAGCACAGCCAGGGTTTTAACTGCTAAGGTTAAAAAGAAGCACTGTGGAATCTAAGATATTCAGGAAGTACGTGAAGCAGGACAGGTCCAATAAACAAGAGACAAAGTAGAACAATGGGTTAAAATGAAACATCAGGGGGCGCCTGGGTGGCTCAGTGGGTTAAGGCCGCTGCCTTCGGCTCAGGTCATGATCCCAGGGTCCTGGGATCGAGGCCCGCATCGGGCTCTCTGCTCGGCAGGGAGCCTGCTTCCTCCTCTCTCCTCTCTCTCTGCCTGCCTCTCTGCCGACTTGTAATCTCTCTCTCTGTGTCAAATAAATAAATAAAATCTTAAAAAAAAAAAAAAAAAATGAAACATCAGGGAATCAAAATTGCCCATGAAAGTACATGAAGTCAAGACAAATTCAATAGGGATAAAACAAAATTTTTTTCCTCAACTATGGCTGTACTTTAGAGCAATATTAAGATCTGAATAAAAAGGATTTTATAAATAACTTAAATGGTTAAAATTTTTAAAAATCTGACTACAGTGTTGGTAAAGGTATGGAGCAAAGGGAATTCCCATGTACTGCTAGGGGGATGTACAAGTTGGTTAAACTACTTTGGAAGAATTCCTAGATAAGAATGAAAAAAAAAAAAAGCCAAGCACACATACACCAGGAGATTATACACAAGATTATTCACAGCAGAATTCAAAATAGCTCAAACATGAAAATAATCCCAAAGTCCATCAATAGCAGAGCAGATAAATTATTCCAGTATGTTCAAACATTCATAAGGCAATGAAAATTCTATTGCTTCATGCAATAGTTGACAATTACTAACATAATATTAAATGAAAGAAGGTGGACATAAAAAGAATATACTCTATAATTCCATTTATATAGGAAGTTCAAAAAATGCCCCAAGCAAATAAAAATAAAGAGTTGTACACTTAGTTGGAAAAATTATAAAGAGAAACAAAGTGACTACCAATATTGGGGGCACACGGGGTAGTAAGTGGGAGGGAATACACAGGGGGCTTCTGTGATGCTAACAATATTCTTTTTCCTGAATAGAAGTGGTTATTTGGGTGTTAACTTTGTGGGGGGGAAAAAAAATCACCATAGTCATACATGTTTTTTTTGAGCACTTTTGTGTATGTTAAACTTAACAAAGAAAAGGTTAAAGGTGGTTAGCACTATGTAGGTAACTTTTTAAATATGTCTGATGTTAAGTCTCTGTCAAGGTCTTAATTTTGCCCAGCAATCTGTGTGTCCTTAGACAGGTTCTTCTCATTCTTCTCAGAAGTTACCCTAAATTTCACTTCTTAAAAATGTGCTATCCTTTATTCTCTTATCTCCTATATTACTTTGAGTAATTAACCTAGCTCCTAGAAATACTCCCTGAAATGGAGGCACTCCATAATGTGTGAATATGTTAAAATTTCTCCCTACTTTTTTCTATCCTTGTTTCAATAGTAAGGAAGTCCCTTCTGCAGTCCGAAGCTAATCCCATCATTCTTTGGTATATCTTTCCATCTATTAAGGATCCTGTTATTCTCCCTGTATCCCATCATTTCCTTTAAGATCATAAACAAAACTATGTCTTACTATTAAGAAAACAATACTGAGTGGCTATTCCCAGATCCCTGTTCCTAGCCCAGCTTTCTGAAAGGGTGGTCCACACTAGTGGACTACACTTACTTACCTCCCAATCTCTTCTCAACCTATTATATCCTGATTCCATTCCCATTATATAGTAACATTCTTCTAAAAAACCACTAATGACTTCTTCATTGTCAGATCCAATAAAATTTTTTTGGTCCATTTACTACTTGACATTTCTTCAGCATTTTAAACAGTTAAACCATTTTTCTTTCCTTGAACTGGTCTCACTCAGCTTTTGAGTGAGAACTTTCTCCTCGTTCATCTTTTCTTCCTAATTACTTCTCAACTAGTCTTTGCGGATTCCTTTTTCTTCAGCTTTTCTCTCAGATGTCATTGTTCTATAGGTCACTGTTCTCTTTTTGTTCTATCCCACACCATCCCCACCCTTACCCAGGGTGAATTTTTTTTTTTTTTAAAGATTTTATTTATTAATTTGACACAGAGAGAGGGATTACAAGTAGGCAGAGAGGCAGGCAGAGAGAGAGGAGAGAGGAGGAAGCAGGCTCCCCGCCGAGCAGAGAGCCCGATGTGGGCCTCGATCCCAGGACCCTGGGATCATGACCTGAGCCGAAGGCAGCGGCTTTAACCCACTGAGCCACCCAGGCGCCCTTAACCAAAATTCATACCTTCAATTATCACTTATAGACTTGTTCTAACAGACATCTCCCCATCTTTTCTTATTATACCTGCAAACTAGCAACTTTCTGAAGTGTCATCTGATTTAGGACTTTTTATTTTTAGAACCTTAAGTTTACATAATCAAGTTAACTTACCAAAATTACAAATACGGATGCCCCTTGAACAATGCAGGGGTTAGGGATGCCGACCTCCACACAGTCAAAAATCTGTGTATGCCTTCTGACTACCCAGAAAATTAACTACTAATAGCTTACTGCTGACTCAAAGCCTTACCAATAACATAATCTGTACATTAACACATATTTGCTATGTTATATGAGTTTTACATATTATATTTTTACGATAAAGTGAGCTGGAGGAAAGAAAATGTTAAGAAAATCCTTAAGAGAAAATACATTTACGATACTGTATTTATCAAAAAAGATCATGCACAAGTAGACCTACATAGTTTGAACTACATTGTTCAAGGGTCAACTGAACATGATTCTCCAAGAAGTTTAGCACTTAGCACTTAGTAAATCTTTATAATGCTGTCTAAATTTGAACTGTTTGAAGAGTCTATACTATAGTCATTTCTTACATTTAATTTGCATCTAAAACAAAACCAAAACGATATAGTATTTTTTCTTGGTTTTGACTTAATGATAAACCTGCTCACCAAAAGGAAACTTTCAGCAACTGAAGTGTCGAAGGCAATATCCACCTCTAATCGCAGATGCAGCATACAGTAATCATAATAAAAGGTAAATTATTTAAGAGGAATTTCCACAGACTCAATATTATTCTAAATTTCTTCTTCGATATTGGGGTTAATGTCATTGTTAAAATAAATAAATAAGAGTGTGTGCGTGTGTGCACACACGTGCACTGTAGAAAAATTTTAAAAATAAACCTCAGACCTTTTTTGATGAAATGGATGATTAAATGATTCTGGATAGTGAAGACTCGTTTTAATGAGATTAGAAAGCTGCTCTACTGATGGTCTTAAAGGAACTGTAGTGTTTTCTGGCCTGAAAAATTTTAATAGTTCCATTTCTGGTGGCTCCTGAGAAAAGAAAAAAATATATATGACAATAAAAACACTGTCTTGTTAAAATATAGCATATACAAACAAAAGAAGTTAAAACCAGTTGAGATAAAGGAAAGCATGAACAATACTTTTTGGCTGTTATTTACACTAACAGATAAAATTGTGATAAAATTTAGGATAAAGAATCTAGGATCAGAATCATTTATTCATTCCCTATTATGTGGAGTTAAGACCTGAGTTCCAGCAACTTCACGTATTAGCTCTGTGATCTTGGATAAGGTATTTAATACTTCTAGACTGAAGTTCCTTATTTGTAAAAAGGGGTTCATAATTTCAAAATCTGTTGTGGTTCTCATTTGGTAAAGTTTCCTATTATTCAGTACTTAAGCCACAGACATTGAATTGTATAGCACTGCTTTAATTGTTGAAGAACTAAAATTGCCTTAAAACTTCATTTTGAAAATAGACTGCTGTGTTTTATAGATTATAGTGCTTCATCTGTATTAACTGAAGGTTAACATGCATGTAAAAGTCTCAATATAGCCAGTGTCAGGCACACTATAAACATTTCAATAAATATAATTATCACCTAAATAAAAACAGAGAATATCACCCCCTTTCTACTATTATTATCTTTTTTAACCTTTTTTTCTCCATTTTTCTTTACCATCCAGGAAAATTTGATTTTTAATTTCCTGCTAGTCTCCTTGGGATTTTGATCTGCACTAGGGATTGGCTATATAGCCCATGGGCCTGATCCAGCCTGCTTCCTATTTTCATAAATAAAGTTTTTTATCCATCTGCTTACATACTGTCTATGGTTGCTTTTGGACTCCAACAGAGATGAGTAATTAAGACAAAGACAGCACAGCCTAAAATATTATCATCTGGCTATTGATAGGAAAAAGTTTCTTGATCCCTGATGTATACAGCTATAAAAGCAAGAACTAAATTTGCTTTTGATTTAGAAGTCAAAGAAAAGTAACTAAAGGTTTACTCTGGAGGAAAGAAGAGAACAGAAGCAAAACTTGTGGGGTGCTAGTTATGTTCTATTTCTTGATGTGGGTTTTGGTTATACTGGAGTGTTCCTCAGTTTGTGAAATTCAGAGCTATTCAACTATTCTGTATTCATCTTACACTTTAATACAAAGTTAAAAGAATGTAATCTTGTTTAAAATATTCTAAACATAAAAAAAAACAAGCTATTGCTTGAGACTCCTAAACTATACTAAGTAAATTTCCATATGCCACTTAGTAGTGAAAAACACATGAACAATAGCCACAAAAGGATATCAAAGGCCTGAGCTAATTTACGGTGAGAATATTTAAGAGGTTCCCCCTCTCCCAGCTTAAAAGTAGCAAAAAATATTTTCACAACCGGTGATAAATATTTGTCTAGTGATTTGACAACAAGGATCTGATTCATACCTTAGGACAGTTCCACCACAAGAAAGGCAAGGAGTAAAGAACTATTATCTTTTTTTTTTTTAAAAGATTTTATTTATTTATTTGACAGAGAGAGAGAGATTACAAGTAGGCAGACAGGCAGGCAGAGAGAGAGGAGGAAGCAGGCTCCCTGCTGAGCAGAGAGCCTGATGCGGGCCTCAATCCCAGGACCCTGAGATCATGACCTGAGCCGAAGGCAGAGGCTTTAACCCACTGAGCCACCCCAGGCGCCCAAGAACTATTATCTTTGTCTTGTAAGTGAGTAGTAAGCTAAGGTTCATCAAGTTATATAAGTAATTTGATCACCAATCAGAAAGTCTTTGGGCTCTAAATTTATTATTCACAGTATTATGAAATTGCTTTATCTCCCAAGCTCAGTTAATAAAAAATAAAGAGAATAAAAAATATTTCGAAGGTGAAATACAGAGAAATAAAAATGATACGCCATCATGGTATGTAAAATGAAAATGTAACAAGAATAAATTTTACAAAAATCACTTTTTCATTTTCTAAATCCTAATTTTGCCAATGTTTAAGATGTTCCAAATTATCAAAAGTTTATAACATATACAACTAAAACTTGGGACTTCTGTATTAATCAAAGGTGAAGAAATAATTTTTTTAATTAAGAAATAGATTTGGGGTTAAATTTGATATATTCATTAAAACTAATGGAATATGGGCACGTGGGTGGCTCAGTGGGTTAAAGCCTCTGCTTTCAGCTCAGGTCATGATCTCAGGGTCCTGGGATCGAGGCCCGCATCGGGCTCCCTGCTCAGTGGGGAGCCTGCTTCCCCCCCCCCGNGGGAGCCTGCTTCCTCCTCTCTCTCCGCCTGCCTCTCTGCCTCCTTGTGATCTCTCTCTCTCTGTGAAATAAATAAATAAAATCTTTAAAAACAACAACAACAACAAAAAAAAAACAAAAAAAAAAACTAATGGAATATTACCATTTGTAACCAATGAAGTAAAAACTGATTCAAGTCGTAGAATTGCCAATGGATGCTATAACTAGTGGACCTAGGTTTGATAGGAAATCAGACATTTACGTAGGTCCAAATTATCTCCCCACAAATTACTTATTAGAAAAGGAAAGGAAAAACAGTAACTACACTGTAGAAAAATACGGTGGATACCACCTTCATCAAATGATCCATCACTGATAATGAAACAAATTAATAGCAAGTGCTTTTTGATATAATACACTGACAAAGACATAACATCACTTCTGGAGTATTCCTGCCAAAAATGTATAACATTTATCTAATCATGAGGAAACACAAGAAATACCCAGAGAGACATTATTCTACATTAAAATAAATGGCCCATGCTCTTCAAAGATGTCAATGACATAATGACAGATCAAGATTTAGAAACTGTCCCAGATTAAAGAAGACTAAAGAGACATGACAAGCAAATGTAATACATGATCCTGGACTGGATCCTGGGTAGGAAAAAAAAAAATTGTCAATCATGGAATGGAGACCTCTGATGACATATGAATATGGACTATATATGAGTACTGCATCAATGTTAAACTTCCTGAATTTAATAATAGTGTCTGTGATTATGTAAGAGATTGTCCTTATTCTTAAAGAATACTCAAATGAAGTAAACAAGGGTCGAGAAGGATGCCTGTACTTTACTTGGGAGTAATTACTTGGGAATGATTAAGAAAAAAAAATCAGGGCGCCTGGGTGGCTCAGCGGTTTAAAGCCTCTGCCTTCGGCTCAGGTCATGATCTCAGGGTCCTGGGATCGAGGCCCACATCGGGCTCTCTGCTCGGCAGGGAGCCTGCTTCCTCCTCTCTCTCTGCCTGCCTCTCTGCCTACTTGTGATCTCTCTCTCTCTGTGTCAAATAAATAAATAAAATCTTTAAAAAAAAAAAAAAAGAAAGAAAAAAAAAGAAAAAAAAATCAATGTGTACATAAATAGAGAAAAAATCATAAAGCCAAGAAGGTAAAATGCTAACCACTGGTGAACCATGGTGAAAAGTATAAAAGTCCTTTACACTATTCTTGCAGCTTTTCTGCAAGTTTGAAAATTATTTCAAAATAAAAGTTTTCAAAAATAATGAGAAAGCTTGAAATTAAGATCTAATACTTATAAACACAATACAAGGTCACTGTTTGAATTACTGGATGTGTTTAAATTTTGTTCATATATACTATGAGAACTTTTTGATAGGATGAAATAGTATTTTATGAGAAATCAGAAAACTCATTAAACACTATTACCAGCTGCTGCACCACTCCATGAGGCATCCTTTACATTTTATGTTTTGCCCTCCCTGGAGTTCTGCAGTGGTGTAGGGATGTTTCCCTTCCTCTCAAGCAAATTTTCTTTTTGTAACTATGAATACTAGATTCAATATAGAATATTTATTAGAAACCTCAAGATCACAAGCGCATCTTAATACTCTTACAAGATGTTAATAAATTTTAATTTATGTCCATTTCTCTTTTTAATTAGTCTTCTGCCACCAACCACCCCCCCATTCAAATCTCAATATAAAAGCCTGCACCAACCAGACCCCTTCAAAAACCCAAAAACCAACCAAACACAAAACTCCACAGTTCACAAGACAACCCAAAGAAAACTCTGTTATTACCTGTTTCTGAGGACATGAAAAGGCTTCTTTTCCTATAGTGTGAAGAATAACATGATGCTGACCTTCCAAAATAAGCTGCTTACTATCTTCCACTACATAAGCCTAAACATACAAAGCACAAAAATGTTACCTTTCTTGGCAGCAACCTCAAAAGTAATGAATACAATATTTGATGGAAGGTAGAAATATTACGGCTACTTAACAATGATCAACACTACGGCTGTGTCAGAATTTCTACTTCTATATATTCATTTGATCAATAAAGAATTTGTCAAAATCTGTTTTGCCTCAATATAACACAGTTGGCCTGAATATTTAAGGGATATAGCTTAAAATCTTTTTCAATTTTCCCTGAGAGCTCTTTAAAAACTAGTTCAAAAAACAGTGCTAGAACACAACCCTTTTTTTTTACTTGACTGTCAATATACAGGCAAAACATTTTTTCTCAGTCTTCTGAAATGCTTCAGGGTTTATCACCTAGTAGAACAAAATCAGCGAGTACAATCATAAATCTTTTAAGTGGAAACGTCACAACCTTGGATATCTTAAACATTAAGTACATACACTTTAAAAAACAAAAGGTTTACTTCATCTATATCAAAACACTGGGCCCAGCATGTAATTCATCACTGTCTTGAACTGCTTCTGTCCCAGAGAAAATGTTACATGTAAATGGCTCTGATATACTGTTATCATCACATTATGCAAATACAAAGGCTTAAAAATTTTTTTGACAAGCCCAATTTTTTTTACTATTAAACAGACATAAATTTTTTCAGGCAAATGCTATGAAAGTTTCTAAATGTTTTCATTTCATATTTTCAATTTGTGTACTTATTTAATCATGGCTTGTTTTACCACCCGCAGACCACACTTGGAGTAGTGCTGCATGAAGATATAGGACAGCCTGGGACCTGCTCAGTGCACATTAACACACAGCCCAGCGATGCTGGAGTTAAACACCTGCTGGGGTGGACCTTTAGCTCTGAGAGGATGAATGCTGAAGGTAAGTTTCTGAGACATGTCGTATGTTTTTTCCAATGGTTTCATGGGATTGAACAAAAATCATCCATAGCCTTGTTGAATTTTATAATGCATTCTCCTCTCTGCATAAAGGCTTAACTTTTCAACACAAACCTTTATATTTCGTTAGGACTGGTTAGGAATTGTTCTGTGCCCACTTTCCAATTATTTTTCATAAAAATGTTGTCTGAGCTCTTCGTTTTTCTCCTGCATCCTATTTTATTGAAAGACTACTATGCTTCCTATTTCCTACTCCACAACTTAAATGACTTCAAGTTTCCTTTCATGCACTGTGTCATTTTTGCATTATCTAGAGGCCTCACTAAAGAAAATCTACCACTTTCTCAAATGAGTATGTGACAAACTTATCTTAGATATTAGCCACTACCGACTTAATCTCCTATTCTTTTTTCTATTCAAACTTCCATTTTCTCATCAAGGAGCATCATAATCTTAGCTTTCTTCTTTATGTAATCAGCAATACTAGTAGCAGTGGGCTGCTATTCAGGGCTTTCCCCCAACCCCGCCCAGCCAAAGTAACTGTGGACTTAACAATAAATACAGAATACAGATACATTACTCATATCTTGCCTCAGAAATATTACAAACTGTTACATGGCAGAAATCTGTGGAGTGCAGCCACATACCCCAAGGGTCTAGTATACATTTAATGAGTGGTTCTCCTTTACATTAAGGGGCAATACCACTGAGCCTGAAAATAGAAACCTCTTGATTTCTAAGCTTTAAGAACATTTAATTTCAAGTTAAAAATGTGTGACTGATCTTTTCAATATTAAACACCTAAATCAATCAAAGTATCAATTTGTTTAAGCAGTTTTATTGAAACTCATGCAAAAAAAGAAAAAAAACTCACACCAGCTTGGTTTTAAAAGAGTTTATTAGAAAATATATGATATAGTAAAAAAGAATAGAATATCTGAACCAATTTAAAAATACGTGTATTGATCATCTACTATGGGCATATCTCTATGTGAGCCCTTGTTTCAGACAACACAAAATAAAACCTTTCCACATTCTTCAGGTAACTATCCTTGGACAAGATCCTTAATTTCACTGTAGAATTATCTTTTAAAAAGTAATGTGTAATTTTATTATACATTAAATGTAACATAATTTATATATAATTACAAATTCTTATAATATATGCATAAAGTACAAAAGGGTGCACTGTGAAAAACAAGCCTCCTCTGTATTATAGTAAGTAACTTTAAGAAAGACTAATGTCTAAACCATCTCATTCTGGTCTGCCATGTGTGGATCCTATCTGGATGTGATTTTTAAAAACTTAAAATAGGGCGCCTGGGTGGCTCAGTGGGTTAAAGCCGCTGCCTTCAGCTCAGGTCATGATCCCAGGGTCCTGGGATCGAGGCCCGCATCAGGCTCTCTGCTCAGCAGGGAGCCTGCTTCCTCCTCTCTCCTCTCTCTCTGCCTGCATCTCTGCCTACTTGTAATCTCTCTCTCTGTGTCAAATGAATAAATAAAAATTAAAAAAATTTAAAAAATTAAAAAAAATAAAAAAAAAATAAAAANGCCTACTTGTAATCTCTCTCTCTGTGTCAAATGAATAAATAAAAATTAAAAAAATAAAAAAAATAAAAATAATAAAAAAAATAAAATAAAAAATAAAAACTTAAAATATTTTCAAATAATCTGGAAAAACTGAAAAAAACCCCAACAAATAGGTAAGAATTCAGAATTATTGTTAATTTGGTTGGGTGAGAAAAAATACTCTGGGGTTATTGTTAAACAAGAGAGTCTTCATCTGCTAGAAGTAAATACAGAAGCATTTACAGATAAAATATTATGTTATTAAAAAAATACTATAGCAAAAAATAAAGGGAGGTAAAAATAAAAGAAAACAAAGGAGAGGGGCTAATGGAATAGATGAAATATGAACATATTAGTGACTATGGAGCCTGAGTAATGGGGACCTGAATTTTCATAGTGCTATTTTTTCTTTTTTTGGTGTTTGAAAATGCCCATAATAAAGAGTTTAACAATGATATCTATTTTCATGGAGCTTATCATATCTACTATATTCTCAGTACCACTAAGAAGTAACAGTAATGAAAAAAGTTCTCTAATTTGAATGAGTTCTTTTCTAAGTAAAAGAGTCATTATGGGGGGCGGGGGCGCCGTGAGTGGCTCAGTAGGTTAAGCGTCTGCCTTCGGCTCAGGTCATGATCTCAGGATCCTGGGATTGAGCCCCTCATCAGGCTCCCTGCTCAGTGGGGAGTCTGCTTCTCCCTCTCCCTCTGCCCTTCCTCCCGCCTGTGCATGTGCACTATATCTCTTTCTCAAATAAATAAAATTAAAAAAAAATAATAAAAAGATTTAAAGTCATTGTGGGCGTGGGGGGATGGGTGAGCCTGGTGATGGGTATTAAGGAGAGCACATATTGCATGGAGCACTGGGTGTCATACGAAACACTGAATCTTGGAACACTACATCAAAAACTAATGATGTATGGTGACTAACATAACACAATTAAAAAAATTTTTTTTAAAAGTCATTATGGAACTGTTAAAAGAAGTTATAAAATAACTTAAATATTAAAACTGAAAATTTTATGCAGAAAAAATATAAATACCAGCTTACATTTGTTCTTCAGCTTAAAGTTCAAGTATCTACAAGCAAGGCTTGCTGAAATAATTTTATAACACATACCTTCCACAATACGACAATATTCAAATCCACCTCACTGCACTTCTGAATTAATCTCACAGCATCCTCTATTGACTGTTTTTCTGCATGCACAGATGGCTGGGCTTGTGGTTTCTTTAATTCAGAAGATAAACTTCGATAAAAGAAGTCTGCACATGGACTTGCTGAGCTTATTATCTGTTAAAAGAAAATCACTTACCTACATAAATGTTTTCAACTAAATATACCCTGCCAAAATGTATATTTCTCTCTATATTTCTATATAAAGGCTTATTCAATCATTTCTTGTCAATGTGTCAGTACAGGAAGACTGTAAAACACACTAAGACAGTTGAACACCTAACATATTTGGTACAAATTACCCTGAATCTTAAAGTTACTATCTCAAAATAATTAAACTACACTGCCATGACATTAGGTTTGACCTTCTAAGTATCAAGGGAGGGTAATGGGTAATTCTAAGAAAATGAATAAAAAATAAATTACTAAAAAGTAATATTCTTTGTACTATTAAAATAACAGAAATATGTCTCATTCAAATACTTAGAACAGTAGATAACATCCAACAAAGCAGAAGGCAAATGGAATTGCTAATCTTAATATGGCTTTTATACTTGAAGGGAAATAACATGAAAAAAGAATTTAAAAAAAATTTTAAATGGAATCAGAACTACAGGATTTCCTTTAAGGGAATACTGTTTCATAGTAAAATGTCTATACTTATGATTCCCTGCATTATACACTATATTATATAGATGCTAAGTTTGAAGTTAATTATTAAACATTAATAATACACAAGTTTTCACCTTTAAGAGTGAATTATTTTCTGGTAAACAATTGTTCTAAAAGGTTTCTCATTAACCTGTAGTGCTTGGTGAGTTCTATTTACTCAACCAGATTCATCAAAAGGGAAAATTTCTTTGTTTCTGCCTTCTTCAGTACTCCTATACAAAATTATTTGGCAACAAATACAATAAAAATGACAATCTTATTATAATTCAAGGGTCTTGACTATATCTCTAACAATTTTAAGTTTCAAAAAGAAACAAACAACAAACAACTGAAATCATGAAACCTAAATTCAATCATTCAGGAGGCACAATGTTGCCAAAAGTCACACTTGTTTGGGAATTACTGGGCTTTTGGTACTCTGAGATATTTCTAAATAACTATGTCTTCAAGTAGTTAAAAGACAGCCACAAATAATGTGTCAGATGGGGCGCCTGGGTGGCTCAGTGGGTTAAAGCCTCTGCCTTCGGCTCAGGTCATGATCTCAGGGTCCTGGGATTGAGGCCCGCATCGGGCTCTCTGCTTGGCAGGGAGCCTGCTTCCTCCTCTCTCTCTGCCTGCCTCTCAGCTTACTTGTGATCTCTCTCTCTCTGTGTCAAATAAATAAATAAAATATTTTTTAAAAAAATAATGTGTCAGATGAAGGCAAATGATAAGAGAAATATGAAAGTGTAAGAATGTCTAGGATTATCAAAGAAAAAAACACAAAGAAGAAACAGTAACTGAGGGGTGCCTGGGTGGCTCAGTGGGTTAAAGCCTCTGCCTTCTGCTCAGGTCATGATCTCAGGGTCCTGGGATCAAGCCCCACATCCACATCGGGCTCTCTGCTCAGCAGGGAGCCTGCTTCCTCCTCTCTCTCCCTGCCACTCCACCTACTTGTGATCTCTCTCTCTGTCAAATAAATAAATAAAATCTTAAAAAACAAAACAAAACAAAACAGTAACTGAACCAGTAGCAACAATAATAGTAACAGGGCATAACTACATGGAATTTTACACCCTTGGTCCAATGTTTCTCAAAACAGATCACCAGATCACCTCTTCAGATTATCTGCAGAGCTGGTTGAAAATGCACATACCCAAACTCCACCCCAGTTTTAGAGGTGGGGAGACAAAGCCTTCATTTTTACAAAATTTCCTAGATCAAAAATAGGGTTTGCAGAATGGTAACTTCAGCATCACCTAGGAGCTTATAACAATTTATTATACATATTTTTTATTAAGTAAACTCTGTGCCCAATATGGGCTTAGACCCAAGATCAAGAATCACATGCTCCACTGACTGCACCAGCCAGTGCCCCAGCTTATAGCAATTCAGACCTTCAGATCCCACCCCTTAGAATCTGCATTTTAACAAGAGCCCCAGATGACTCATATGCAGTCTCTGAAAGTCTGAAAACCTCTGCTCTAGGTGATTCTTACAAATAATTAAGTTGGACTACCACTGTCCTAGACAACATATTTAAAGTCAAAAAAATTTTTTTATTTGGATGTCAGAACCATATGATACACCAAAATCCAGAGGATTATCATCTTTATATTACACTGTGATCACTTTCCCTAATAAATAGGTTCCCTTGTATAATACAGTTTTGTTTTTTAATCCCAATGATTATACTTTTTACCTGTGATACTCTCAAAAGGAAGTTAGTTTTAAATAACTAATTAAATGGTATAATCCATATAGCATTTCCACTCTGTTTTGGAACATGAAGGTAAGTAGCAAAACCGAACAAAGTTGACATGTTCATCCACAAAAGATTCTGCAGATTACTAAAGCAATAGTTTTGCCAAAATAGTCAGATATTCTAAAATTGTGACTTTTAAAATCTAATGCTATTGTGCTTATTTGCATACCTGCTCATTTCCAAATATGATATCTGCAAAGACATATTTTTCTGAGAACTGTGTGGCAACTGAAAAACAGGGGGAAACAAACTAATCAATATCGTTGTCATGAAATATAAAATGACCCTTAGGAAAGTGTGAAAATAAAATGAATTTACCTTCTTTCTCCTTACATCGTATTGCCTTGAAGCAAAATTTTCCCTTCTCTCTACTGGCAAGTTTGGCATCTAGAAAGAAAAGAAAAAATTTAAAAGATCTTTCTCAGCTGCTTATGACAGGGTAAAACCGAATTCATTATTCAAACTTTCTTAGTCAAACTGAAAAATACTTCATAATTACAAATAATGTTTAATGAAAAACATCTTTCTTTTCTTCTCCATGAAGCAAATTTCACTCAGTTCTTAAAAAGGATGAAATTCAATTTTCTTGAATTCATGTTCGTGTGTGTGTATGTGTGTGTGTGTGTGTGTGAGAGACATTACAGATAAACAGAAAAGTTGAAAGCTCAGAACCTGGAAACCAAGGAGCCCACAATCCCACCACTCTATCATTTCTTCATTTCCTTTCAGTATTTTTTCATATGTATGATTTATATCAATATTATTATATGCACATACTGTGCTACAATGCATGTCCTCACTACTGCCAACACTTTAAAAATGTTAACATATTTTCATGACTAAAAAAAGTCTGAGTTATAATTTAATTTACATTAAATCCACACTGAATTTTCCTATATTAAACATAACCTTGCAATACACTGCTCTATTTTCAATGTATGGATTTTCATGTATTTTGAATTAATTCCTTTGTATAAATTCCAAAAATAATGATTACGAACAGACTAAGTATGAGTTTAAACATTTTTATATTTTTTGAAATATACTGTACAATTCTCCAGAAAGTGCAAATATCATTTTGCCAGCTTCACTCCACTCTTATAAGCACTTGGCATTCTCATATTACTGCCAGGATAATAAACTGACAGAAATATTCTGGAAAACAATTTGTCAATATATACATCACAAGTATGTATGTTCTTCTGTTTGAGCATTATATAGGTATGGAAATACATGGAAAAATCAGTCACTATAGAGGTATCATTACACAGAAAAACAGCCTACCAATGGCAAAAGAAACAAAAAGAACCTTCCATATTCTACTCTATGTATTTCTGTATTGTTTGAAATTTTGAAAGTGATCATATACTTGGGCACTGATTTTTCCAACTGAATAAAGAAAATGCAAACAGAAAGATGTGGAAGGAAATAAAAAGATGGGAAAGAATGGATTAAGGTAATTTGATTCACAGTCAAATAAACTAATAAAAACACTACTGAATGCTTTAAAAAGTTAATTATTAAAAAGGTACCAAACAATCTTATTTTATATGATATTACAGTACAACTCAAAAAAATATCAAGCAAATAAAGATGTGAGAATTTACTATGAAGAGGGAAAAAGTCACAAACAAACCTTTGTTTTCAGAGAGATTTACAGATTTCTGTAACTTCCAGTGTTTGCTACTACTTGATACTTGTACTATATGGAATTCCTTAACACCTGCTTCACTCTATCAGAAAGAAATAAGAGTCATTCAGGACTTAGGAGCACAAACTTAGAGTATTCTAATGAAAACAATATTCTGACACTGCTACCAAAGTAACATAAGATGAAATTTTTATTTTGAAATAAACAAACATACATACATTTCAGAAAGCTTAAGTTATTTAAATTCTTCCTTAAACATTCTTTTTTTCTTTTAAGTAGGCTCCACACTCAGCATGGAGCCCAACACAGGCTTGAACTCACCACCCTGAGATCAAGACCTGAGCTGAGATCGAGAGCTGGACGTTTACCTGACTGCACCACCCAGGTGCCCCCTCCTTAAACATTCTGAAAACAGAGAAGTCAACATTTTACCCCAAAACTGTATTTAACTATAATGTATACCTGGCAGCAAATTTTAAAATATTGAACGGTATTCAGTTATTAGAACCAATTCAGTTATTATAATCCATAATGAGTTACTGGGAGTATTCAACAGATCAAACAGTATTTGTTATCATTTTTTTTTTGAAGATTTATTTATCTATTTTAGAAGAGACAGAGAATGTGTGTGCAAGCATTGGGGGAGGGGGGACAGAGGGAGGGAGGGAGAGAGAGAGAGAGAAACTTAAGCAGACTCTGCCCCGAGCATGGAGTCTGAGAGCGGAGCCTGAGTCTAAACCAAGAATAAGAGGCTTAACTGACTGCACCACCCAGGAACCCCTCGTTGGCAATTCTGAATCAAAACTGTAACATTTTCTTTTTATTTCTTCAAATCTTTCTGCGATATCTCATGTCATTAAGGCAAAAACAAGCAACAAAAACAAATCAGAATCCCAAAATACAGCCAATGCACATAAAGTTAAACTGTACATAACTTGTTATTCTCCTGAATAAGAACTAATTGAAATTATTAAAATCTTAAAAATTTTAGGAACACCTGGGAGGCTCAGGCAGTTAAGCGTCTGCTTCCGCCTCAGGTCATGATCCCAGAATCCTGGGATCGAGTTCCACATCGGGCTCTTAACTCAGAAGGGAGAAGGCTGTTTTCCCTCTGCTTGCCGCTCCCCCTGCTTATGCTCTCTCTGTGACAAATAAAATTTTTAAAAATAATAATAAAATCTTAAAATTTTATTTTTACAAAAGTTACTTTCTTTGAAAAATCACCAAAGTATTAGCATATAAACCCAAATATCTTAAAAAGAAGCAACCTTATAAGTTTATGAAGCCAAAAGCAAAGGACTTTACAGAATAACACTTCAAATAAGTATTTGAACTAAATCAAC
Source organism: Ailurus styani (assembly GCA_002007465.1). Classification (NCBI taxonomy): domain Eukaryota; kingdom Metazoa; phylum Chordata; class Mammalia; order Carnivora; family Ailuridae; genus Ailurus; species Ailurus styani. The sequence goes on along the minus strand of LNAC01000166.1, from coordinate 1,758,945 downwards.
CTGAAACTAAGATGCTATTTTAATCATGAGATCTCATTTCCTTAATATTCATTTTTATATTTAGAGTATTTAAATAGGAATGGTGAAAGGTCTTAAATGCTTTATATGAAGAAAATGATACTCTCAGAAATGTGTAAATGAATATTATCGAGTTAATATGGAATGTGAAATTCTAACACAACTTTGTAAATTTAGTTATGTCAATAGATTCTCAATGGTGAGACTAGAAAACACTTTATCTCTGTGGTATTAAATTACTCACGTATAGCACTATATATCATATGAATATATTAATACTACCAGGTCCTTTTTAGACTTAAAATTACAAAGCTAATCGAAAATTAAGATTTTTTTATACACTGTTGTATATGAACATTCCTAAATTCCTAGCTTATGTTACCTTGTGGGGAAAAAAATCCTTTATTAAAAACAAAGGAAACATTTCAAATATAATTAAAAATAAAATTTAGTTTTAAACCAACTCACAGTATTGGTATTTTCCACATCCACAAAGACTAGCATACTGCCCCCTTGGCCCTCTTCATCTTCAAGAGAATTACTTCTGCAGACTGTGGCTCGGACATTCAAAGATCGGCTGGTACAAATAACTGCAGTGTGTCTTAATATTCTGTGACTAAAGAAATACAAAATTGCAAATTTAACGGAAGAACCTCTCCATGTGTTATGATTCTCTAATTCCAAACAAAGTTTTTAAACCCTAATTGCTCTCAGGGCCATTTATACTCTAAAACAAAAACAAATACAGTATAATACAGTAAAATCATGTAGTTAGCTTAACTTCATTTCAATTCTTCTCAGTTTGGAAGGAAACTAATAGTCTCCCAGGCTCTAGGCATGTCTGCTCACCACACTCATCAGTATAGCACATGAAAATAATTTTCATGTAACAATGTCCTGAATATGCTACTTCTCTGAGAGTGGTTCCAAAGCAACTGATACCTTATCAGGTAAGCCCCAAACTTTCACCTGGCATTCAACATCCTCCACAACAGAGCTTTTTACATTTCAATGTTAATTACCCATTACTACTTCTTTTTTCTAATATTACCTCCCAAATTTCTTCTTTTTTTTAAGTACAACTGAAATACAATGTCCTAGGAGTTATAAATCACATTGATTCAGTAATTGTATACACTATGAAATGATCCCTTTGATAAATCTAGTTACCATGTTGTAATATAAAGCTACTGTAATATTACTGACTCTAGTCCCTATACTATAGATTACATCCCCATGACTTATTTTAGAAATGAAAGTTTGTACCTCTTAAACCCCTTCACCTGTTTCACCCGCCCCCACCAATCCCCTCCCTACTCTGATAACCAGCAGCTTCTTCCTTGTGTCTATGAGTCTGTTTCTGTTTTGGTTTTTTTGGATTCCACATATAGGTGAAAAAATATGGTCTTTCTCTGTCTTATTTTACTTAGCATATACCTTCTAGGTCCACCCGTGTTATCACAAGTGGCAAGATTTCATTCTCTTTTAGGGCTGAGTAACATTTGTGCGTGTGCGTGCACACACATGCCACATCTTCTTTATCCTTATAGATAGGACATCTAGGTTGCCTCCATGTCTTGGCTATTGTAAATATGCTACAATTAACATAGGCGTAATATATTACAATTAAGATATACTCCAATTAACATACAATTAACATGTATATATCTCTTTGGATTCATCATTTTGTTTTCTTCCGATACATACCCAGAATTGGAACTGCTAGATCAAATGGTAGTTCTATTTTAGTTTTTTGAGGAACTTCCATGCTGTTTTCCATAAGTGGCTGTACTAATTGATATTTCCACCAAATGTATGTGGGTTCCTTTTTCTCTACAACCTCACCAATACTCATTATTTTTGTCTTTTCGATAACAGCCAACCTGACGAGTATGAGGTAATATCTCATTGTGGTTTTGATTTTCATTTCCCTGATCAGTGATGCTGAGCATCCTTTCATGTGTCTGTTGGTCACCTGTAGGTCTTCCTTTGAAAAATATCTTAGATCCCCTGTCCATTTTTTAATTTTTCATATTAAATTGTGTAAGTTCTCTATGTATTTTGGATATTAACCCCTTACTCAATGCATAATTTGCAAATACCTTCTCCCATTCAGTAGAATGTCTTTTTGTTTTGCTGATGGTCTCCTTCATTGTGCAAAGGCTTTCTAGTTCAATGTGATCCCATTTGTTTTAGCTTTTATTGCCCTTGCCTGAGAAGACCCCAAAAAACATTGCTAAGATCAATGAATGTCAAAGAGCTCACTGCCTATGTTTACTTATAGAAGTTTTATGGTTTCAAGTCTTAGATTCAAGTCTTTAATCCATTTTGAATTTATTTTTGTGTATGGTATAAGATAATGGTCCAGTTTTCCCAATATCATTTATTGAAGAAACTACCTTCTCCATTGTATATTCTTGCTTCTTTTGTCACAGATTATTGACCACACACATACATTTATTTCTGGGCTCTCTATTCTGTTCCATTGACCTATGTCTATTTTTGTATCAGTCTCATCCTGCAGTGATTACTATAGCTTTGTAGCATAGTTTGAAATCAGGGAGCATGACAGCTCCAGCTTTATTCTTCTTCCTCAAGATTACTTTGACTGTTTGGGGTCTTTTGAGTTCCATACAAATTTTAGGATTCTTTGTTCTAGTTCTGTAAAACATGACACTGGTATTCTGATGGGGATTACATTGAATCTGTAGAGTGCTTTGCGTAGTCTGAACATTTTAACAAAATTAATTCTTCCAATCCATGAACACAGTATATCTTTCCATTTATTTGTGTCATTGCAATTTCTTTCATCAATGTCTTATAGTTTTCAGAGTATAGGTCTTTTACCTCCATGGTTAAATTTATTCCTAGGTACTCTTTTTTATGCAACTGTAAATAGAACTGTTTTCTTAATTTCTCTGATACTTCATTATTAGGGTATAGAAATGCAATCGATCTCTGTATGCTAATTTTGTATCCTACAACTTTACTGAATTCATTTATTAGTTCTAATAGTTTCCCCTTTCTTTTACACATATTTTACACTGTAACCAAACTAATTACATTCAGATTATACTTCCTAATTTACAAGTCTTCATTTACATATAGTCATTCCCTGGAATACCCACTACCTTCTTGCCCATCCCCCTTGATATCCAAATTCTGAAATCTTTACTTTCTTTGGAAGCTCATTTCACCACTACTATATTCTACAAAGCCTTCCCTGACTGTCTTGGCCAGAGTATGCTCTATTGTCTTCTGAAGGAGAATTAATATTTACTGAGTATCGAAAATGTCCCCATTCTTAAAAATACTGTTATTATTTTGTCCTCACAATAAGTCTTACAAGATATTTTAAATATTCCATTAATAAATGGAGTAACACCATCATTCCTAGTTAATTTTATAAAAATGACGATGGCATTACCACAAATAAAACAATCTGTTGTTTAATAGTATATAGGCCACCAACCCTTGTGAGCACCAAGGTTTGATTTCTTTGGTGACACTCATTATAACACCACACTAATCATCTGTTCTACAAAAACATACTTTTTTCTCCATACATTCTCTGGGGTCAGGAGAGGGCACAAGAGAAAAAGCAAAGGTAAAACAGGATAATTTTCTTAAAACAGGATGACTATAGCAGGTTGTCTTCATATACATATGGTACCTGTGAATTTCATTATTATGTGATAACTTTGGCCAGAGTACTCGGTTTTATCAAAGAATCATGAAGTTTGTAGATAGAAGCCACTAAAAAGATTAAGGAAGCCTCATTTTTTGTATTTTTAGCTACTCAAAACTTACATTAGGGACAAGCTCAAATATAAACATCATGCATAATTTGGAAGGGGATAATTTCTTAAGAAATAATGACATGTTAACAAATATCAAAATGTATGTTTGAATTTGTATATGTACATTTAACACAGAGGTTAAATCTAGAAAGTTTTATAACACTCACCGTATTTTAGGCTGCTTTTTAACACTTTCATAGTAAAACAAAAAGTTAATTTCATGGACACCTTCTTCATCTGGCCCACGTAACCACATTGGTAGCTGAACTGAAGCTCCAGGTAGAAGAACGGTGTCAGGAAGGGGAACAGGAATCACCTCTGGCTGACTCCCTACGCCAATGCCAAAGTCTACAGAGGAAGCTGATGATATGAGTGCTGTACACACAGAGGTAGAATCTGTCACAACAGTCTTGTAAGCACTACAGTTCTCAGAAGCTGAGGGACTTAGTGGTGTTAGAACAGCTGTGTTACCACCAAAAGTAAAGAACTCTGGACGTTTAGAAACAACCTTCAATCCAGTAAGAGGACATTTGCTGACATTGACAAATTCTACATATGCTTTTCGGATTTCTCCACAGAGCAGCCCTGTAGGAAAATGTATAAAGAACACCTGCATTGGGGGGAAAAAATATTATTATATTGCCTGTTAAAAATTCCAAACCTCTAGTGAATAACAATTTAAGATGCTGTATTTCTTTCTAAAGGTTTACAATTATCTTATTAATTCTCTTTGATATCTCCCTGAATATATGGCAATTAACACTCCATTTTAGAAAAGATGAGACAGAGGATCAATGTTATTCAGTAGTAGACTGCAGAGTTATGAATTAAAAATAAAACATCAGTGACAAGTGAGCTATGAACAAAACTTTGTCAACTGTGAAGACTATGGATAAATTACAAGTAAATTAACATGGCTATGTGAATTAACTAATTATCAGTTGAAAAGTCCTTATTCAAGGTCAACCTGAAAAATAATTCAACTATTTTTTATACATCATTAAGATGCAAAGATATACCAGAGATTGTTTAAAAGGGTAGAATGTACAGATCCATAATTCCATATCCAAAATTTTAAAACTTAAAAAGCTCTGAACAACCTCAAACTTTTAGTAACACATGGGAGTGAAACCTGATCTAACAGAGGCTTTTTATACCCTTTCCTATTCAGTATGACATTCATGTTGTTCACTCACACTGTATTAATATGCTTGATTTCCAGATGCTACCACAAACCCAATAGGGGTTACATAACTGTTTGGATATAAACACACACACACACACACACACACACACAGTTTCTAAAAATTAAGGATAAAAAAAGATTTCCAACACACATCTGGCCTCAGGATGTCAGATAAGTGAATGTGAAGCTGTACTAGAGAGGGAGAAATATGGGCTAACAAAATCACCTAGTAAGTTATTTGCACTTAAAAGATGCTTAAGTGTAAATGTCAGAAGTATACTGACAGAATCTAAGAAAGAAGGAATATAAAGGTACAAGTATAGAAAAAAAATGTTCTAATAAAGTTATGGCTGGCAGTCCCATAGGACTTATTAAAATCTAGTGGAAATACTTACATCTCTATTTTTTTTTTTTTACAATTTTATTTATTTGAGAGAGCGGGAGAGCATGAGTGGCGAGAGGGATGGGGGAGGGAGAAGCAGCCCCCCAACGTGGGGCTCAATCCCAAGACCCTGGGACCATGACCTGAGAAGAAGGCAGATGCCTAACCAACTGAGCCACCCCCGGAAATACCTATGTTTCTTAATCTAAACTTGAATGGAAATTCATTATGGCCATAGTCTTAAGGAAGCAGATAAATTCTGCGGACATCAGAAGCTTTAAAAACAGGTATGAGAAAATAAGGAATTAATGTAGAAATCTAAAACACAGGTTGAGAAGAAAAAAAAGGCATAGGATTATATTAAAGACACTGACTATGTACTGATTAGCCAGTGTCAAATAAACTTAGTCAAATAAGTTAAAATTTGTGAGGGAATGTAAATTCTGAGATGATATGTCAAAAACAGTTGAAAGAGTACTGCAAAGACAGAGTAAAATACACAGACACCTGAATACTATCAAGAAGGCTAAGGCATTAATAAAATGGGAAAGGTGCTGGAATTAGCAGAACAGTGATGCACCATGTGCAGGTAACTCTGTAATGTATCTTCAGAATAAAAATTTTACTAAATATTGGCTCTTTAAGAATAATCAGTATATCCAGCCTTTACTTCAACACACAGATGCTAAAAGTCCTTTTGGTAACAGCTTCAAATTTAAATGGCAAATAAGACCAAGACTCCAGACTCTCATTTCCACTAATTTATCTTAAAGATATATGTGTGTGAGTAGAAAATGATATGCATAAGATTATTCACTGTGGTTTTATCTGTAACAGCAAATGACTGGACATAAATCAAATGTCTATCACATAAGTCTCATTGAATAAACCATGGTACATATACACAACATAATGCCTACACAGTGAGGACTCAAAGAGGCCTGCTCTTCTACTTTTCTTTCTTTTTTTAAGATTTTATTTATTTATTTATTTGACAGAGAGAGAGAGAGAGAGAGCTCACACACAAGCAGGGGGAACAGGAGAGGGAGAAACAGGCTCTCTGCTTAGCAATGAGCCTGATGTGGGGCTCAATCCCAGGACCCCGGATCATGACCTGAGCCGAAGGCAGACACTTAACTTTTCTACGTTAAGTAAGAGACCCTCACTTTTCTATGAAATTAAAATTTTTCCTAACAAAAAGTTAAAAGAAAATAAATGATGAAAGTTTTGGAGTGATACCATTTTCTTGATTACAACTTAAAAACAATGTATTTCTAATCCCCAATTTCTACTAAGTAGATATACCTCACAGTTTGCTTTCAGTGTGCTATAGACACTGTAGTATACACACGACATTTTAATTTTTATCTCTTCTCGATGAGCTTCAGTAATTTTCATCCTCACTCTTATCTTGGTAAACCCATATTATAAGAGATTATTTCATCACACACTAGACTGGTCATTTCTTTCACTACTCTCTTAAACACTTCAAACTGTATAAAATGCTTCTGACATATTAGAAATAGGAATATTCCATAAAATCTCTTACCAATATTAATGTCTACCACTGTCGATCCAAATACAATAAAAGGTCTTTTTAATTGACTTCATACTGTGGTTTGCTGGATTAACCAATTTCTCTAGTATCTTAGTAGAAAATACTGAGTGATGTTTAAGGAAGTGAACGTTAGTGACTTGCGGCTTTCTACTATGCCCTCCTTTTTCTCCTTATCAAGAATTACTATTTATTCCCAAACTTGTTTAATTAATTACGTAAACTATTTCTATCTTTGCTTAAAGTATTGCTTTCATCTTTAAATAACCTCTAATCCAGATATATATTGTACTTAAACTACTTAACAACGATCTTTAGATTCTCACTCTAATGAAACCAAAACTGGAAACTTAAAATGACAACTTATGGATGTGGGTGAATGTGTGAAAGAAACAAAATTCATATTAGGAAACCTACACCAATACAAAGAACTCATAGAAAAGACCTCTGACCTAAATCCCCCCCTCCAAATTAGTGAAAAAATGTGTACATCTGTATGTTTTCTTAAGGTAAAATATTTAGGGTATGGACCTATTATGTTTGTTATTCATTTTATAAACTTTTTTTTTAATAAACAAAACACCAGTTGTTATTATGTAGAGTAAGAGGTCCTCTGTTCAAATACACTCTTCAAGGAGAACTGCATCTATAATAAAGTTTTTAAAAAACCCATTACGGTATACAAGAAAAAAAAATTAAGTACAGAACTAGCAATATCAAAAATAAAATAAATTTAAAGACTATTGAGTTAAATAGATTTAAAATCAAACATCATCTGGTTCAGGCGCCTGGGTGGCTCAGTGGGTTAAAGCCTCTGCTTTCGGCTCAGGTCATGATCTCAGGGTCCTGGGATCAAGGCCCGCATCGGGCTCCCTGCTCAGCGGGGAGCCTGCTTCCCCCTCTCTCTCTCTGCCTGCCTCTCTGCCTCCTTGTGATCTCTCTCCCTCTGTGAAATAAATAAATAAAATCTTTAAAAAAAAANAAAAAAAACAAAACATCATCTGGTTCAACTTCCCTCATTTCGTAAGAACAGAAACTTTCCAAGGTCAGATAATTAGAGACAGGGTTTAGAAAGAAGTCTAAAAGTAAGCCTCTATACACCTGAGAAGTACTGCACTTAAAAACCATTTGTGTTTTTACCAGTCTTAATAACAAAGACCATCATAATGATATGGTACAATGAAAATTATTAGCTAGTAAAAAATCAGTAAAAAATGGAGTATTTTGGTTTCCTCTATCGACTGATCTCAACGTAACCACAGTAGTCAGAATCTTCCCTTTTGAAAGTTAACTCTAGCAAATTCTTACGTATAGAATTCCAAGCACACTGTTTATTAATGAGTGATTTCTAACCTAAAATGATGACTAGACCTAAAATAAAATTTGGATCCCACCCCACCTCATTTCAATCCATCTTCAGCCTTAGAACTCCTGCGTGTAGCAATGCAAATCCTAATAAAAATCCAATGCATTACTATGGGACCTGACAAGTTTGGATAAAATGGTACGAGTACTAAGAAAAAAATTAAAGATTATGAGAAAGATTTGGTTAAGAAAAATGATAAAGCAAGAATACAGTATTGACACAGAAAGATGAGGAACTATGATCAAGCAGAATAGGCATCATCCAAAAAAAAAAAAAAAAGACCCCAAAAAACAAAACAGGTATGCTTACTTTCAGGATTATCAGTGTATTAGAAAGATGGTATAATGAGTTGCCAATATTCAATTAATGGTGACTGGACCAGAAACAAATGAAGTTTGATTCCCTACCCCTAGACATTCAGAAGAGTATTATTCTCTTGGATTTAAAAGAGAATACAGACATTAAAAAATAAAACTATGAAAGTTTTGACTACAGAAATCTCTGTAAGTAATTTCAAAACTCAGAAGGAACAAAGGACAATCAGACAGGACCTTCGCATATGTTAAAAATCTTAACATGGTGAAAGATACCAAATCAAAGTTAAAATATGTATATAAAGTATTTATTAACCAGAAACTAGCACTGAAGTCAGTGTGTAAGTCTTTTATTTGCCCTACACAACTCTTTAATTGAAACGTAATTAAGCAAGTGTAAAACGTGGGCAGAATACATGTAGTTCTGCAATATCCTCCCCTCAACACAAACACACACACACACACACACACACACACATATCACCTTTTCATGAAAACTACCTACCCTGCCCCCACTATAAGCATAGGATTAGTGCCCATAAAAATCATCCAATGATAAAGGGAAATGATAACCCATTCAAAGGATATCAACAGGTAATCATATAGATATATGGAGGAGAAAAAAATCATATAAACAAAAAACATGAAGACTGATTATTTTAGCAGACATTAGAGAAATGTAAATAAAAAGAATATCATTTTTTACCAAACTAATTCACAAAAGTTAAAAAAAAAAGGTGATAATATCCAGTATGACATAGATGTTGAGGCACAGATACTCCCATTCTCAAGCAAAGTGCAAATTGCTATAGCCTTGCTGAAGGTAATTTTGTAGTACGTTGCAAAATGTTTTATGTACATACCCTTTGACCCAGCAACTCCATTTTAGTCTAAACTAGAACATGGACAACATATATACATAATGTGATTTACTGAAGAACTGTCAGTAGTGATGAAAAACCAGAACTACACTCATCAACAGATAAATCGTTAAAATACATTATGATATATCTAAATAAAGAATACCATATATAGCTGTAAGAAAAAGAATTTTTACTGAATGAAAACAAAGACCAAGCAAGTAAGGGTAAAATGTGCAGTAGGATTCCATTTATAATTACTAAATCTATATATGAGTGTACAATGAAAGGCCTGAGAAGAGAAACACTAATGTAATATCACTAGTACTTTTAGAAGGCAAATGGCTACTAAGCTTCTAACTCCCCTACTAAGAAAACTTGAGGACACAGGAAGAAAGACCTCCTGCCAGTGTTTGTAATACTGTATGACCCTGCCACTGGTTTGCCTCTCAGGTAGACAACTGATCCAAGGTAGGCCAGATTTCTCTCCCAGAAATGTGAAATTTGTAGTAAAGTGGCACAAAGACTAGGAAAGTTGTTAGACTAAGGTCATATCAAAAGCAGTGCTTTCTAAAGGCTTACAAATGTTTGCTGCTACATTTCCTGGAGGTGCCAAGTCCTTACTCTTCTTTGAGACTTACTGTTCTTTAATATTTTAGTTTCTAAGAGATGTTCCAGTATCCTTCAACTAAATAATAAACATTTTCTTTTTTTTGGTTTATACTATACCTAACCATCAGTTTCTATCTTTTGTAACTAAAAAAGCTTTAACTTAGATGGCATGAAAGTAGGGTGGGGTGGGCAACAGAGTGAATGAAGGGACTATTATTTTTTATTCATATATTTATCTACTTTGCTTAAACTTTATATAAGCATTAATTCCTATATTATTTTTGTACCTTATCCAAAAAAACCACTGATTTTAATAAAGTGTTTCTTAAATGTATTTTCACAATTTCCATTAATATTTTAAGGTTTATATTTTATAACCTGGCTGTGATTTATCTTTGTGAATTAGATCTCTTAACCTAGCTCAATAATAATTAAAAAATATGGTTAAATGTAGTATCAGTAACTTCAAAGTCTAAAATTAATTGATTGAAAATATTATCTGACCTTATAAACAATAATCCATGAACTTTTAAAAAGTGAAATACCTCCAATAGCGGCATTTCCTCTGTGATAATGGGATCTAAACGTCGATCTGGACCATATTTAATAGATGTTTTCTCTTCTTTTGTATTATTCAGTCGAGGACCTTGAATTTCTAAATCCTGTCTCCCTCGGACTGACATACTCAAGGAATGTTTTCCTGAAACAAAAAACAACCAATGCCCTAAAATAATTTGGTATGTTAAATGACATCAATTTAGCTTGAATACTGTAACTTTCAGATTATTTCTAGAAAAAATCCTAAACAATTATTGAGTAGCATGGCTAATCAAAGAATGAAGCATATTTTATTTCTATGTTTAACCACAACTATTGTATGTGGATTAATTTCCCATTAGGATTTACTTATTTTACAGATACAAAATACATTAAAAGAGAATAAAAAGTTGTTTATTTTTGAAGCAATGACAGAGTTTAAAATAACCCAAATAATCTAGGTGCCTTTGTTAAGGTACATTAAACCTATCTTAAAAACACCTCATTTTCATTCATTTATTCTATGGAGATTTAATTATTAGTTTTGGATCTGTTTAGCAATGCTATAGTTTTACCTGTGTGACATCCAGGAAGAGCACCAATGCCATCTACTGTCATGCAGCCCTGAATAGTCCCAAGATTATAAACAACTCCCAGAATATGCAGCTCCCCTATGTGATGGGGAAAGAGCTTTAGTCTTGCCTGTGGAGATATTTAAGTCACTCTCATTATCTGATTTCATAATATCTTAAATAGCACAACACCTAAATTTTTAATACTGCAAAAATATAAACTCATGACCTAAACTTTCAATCAGTTAATTTCTTAGTTTGGAAAGCATCTTCTTCAAAAGAAAATCTGTAAACGGGCTTAGATCTTCATTAACACTTCAAAATCAACAAAAACCAAAATATTCTGGTCAAGCAAGTGTTACATGAAATTACCACACTGACCACCTCCAAAAAAGCAAAAAGTTTTCACTAGGCTTCTTTGGAAATTAACAAACCAAAGGCCACTGCAAATCTACTCTTTCCACCAATTTCCTTTTGTGCAACTCCTCTTTCCTAATCTTCCAAATTTTAGCTTTTAAAAAAACTAGAATATAAAACAAACTGAATAAACTGATTTTTAAAATTTGTTTGCATCTTACTTTTTGAAAGGCTTAAGGCAAAAAACAATAAAATAGTTACCACTTTAGATTCTTCACTATTAATTAAAAATTCTGAAATAACTTCAGTTCCAATCATTTCAGGTTCACCTGTTATCTGAAAAAAGAAAATATTTTGTAAAATATACACTCTAATGAATAAAGTACCAGAATATTAACATTCCTATACATCAATACTTAAGAATAACAATAATAATAGTTAGCATTTATTAGGTTCTTTTTATGTGCTAAGCAATATGCAGTGTTTTACTTTCACACCTACAATAAAGTCACAGAGTAGAAGAATGAGTAATATATACGTTTTTTTCATTTCATTCAGTCCAATTCAAGTGAGGAGGGTAAGTGATCTACTCAAAGTTGCAGCCACCAAGAGGATAAAACTTCAAGAGATAAAAGTTCAGTTACTAATCATCAACAATGACCAAAATGGACATTTAATCTTGCAATCAGAACAAATTTCTCCATCTTTTACTCTGACTAGCCTCTTTTTCCAAATTGGCCAATTATACAAAGTAATGGCACCTAAACAAGATGCATAAAAGACTGGCAGACAATAAGGGCAGTAAGAGAGAGCAAAAAAAGCCTGTGTCCTCCAAATCAGGGACTTCTGTAAGAGACTATAATCTCTGGTCATGTAACAAAGCAGAGTTAACTGATTTACACTTGGGGTAAAGCTGGTCCTCATAAACACTGTTTTACTTTTACCATGAAGTTAGTTATTTCACACAATAAATAAAAATTACATTTCCCTAAATTCCAGTTAAGCATCTTAGTCCAACAGCAGAAGCTTATGAAGAAATCCAAAGAGCTTGAAATTTACAGGAAAAAGTGTAACTTAATTATACACAATGAAAATTTTCACTAAACTTTAATAAACCTCCTTTAAAATCTAATAAACAGACTAATATACTTAAAAAGCTAATGGATCTTTAAAAGAAACTTTCCCGGGCGCCTGGGTGGCTCAGTGGGTTAAAGCCTCTGCCTTCAGCTCAGGTCATGATCTCAGGGTCCTGGGATTGAGGCCCGCATCGGGCTCCCTGCTCGGCGGGGAGCCTGCTTCCTCCTCTCTCTCTGCCTGCCTCTCTGCCTACTTGTAATCTCTCTCTCTCTCTGTCAAATAGATAAATAAAATCTTTAAAAAAAAAGATAAAAGAAAAAATAAAAGAAACTTTCCCAAGAGTAAATAGTTTATACACTTCTAATTTGTATTCTAGGCATCTAAAACACATTAGAAAAATTTATGAGGTTGCTAAAATTCCAGTCGGAATATGAGCCTACAAAATCTCAATCCTTCAAACTATTCAAAATGAATATAAATAATCACAAAATGTCTTTAACGGACTTAACCAACAAGACTTTATATAAGGCAATCTTTAAAAATCAAAACACTTTAAGAGAAATAATTTATACTAAAGTAAGTATGACAGACATCTTAAATTCTCCCTCCATAAATCAGTGCCAAATGTTGGGAAATTTTCCAGTTCCAAAGTAATATTTACCACATTTCTAAAGCATATAGCAAGGTAGTATAAAAAAGTAAAAGTTGAAAGTTATAGAGTAGATATTGGTGAATAACCTAATAAATGGGTGAAAATTTACTGTCCCAGTTATTTGTTACAATCAGTTTGGTAACAAAAGTTATTTATTCAAGTCATTCCTGCTTCAAAAATAACTATCTTGAAGAGCCTATTACAGATATGAATAAGAAAAGAAAAAGATAAATACATATATAAAGACAATCCACAAAAAAGAAAATACAAGAGCTTCAACCTCACCAGAAATTAATGAATGAGGTAAAAAATAATAAAAGTAAAATAGCATTTTTCTTACCTATCAAATCAGTAAGTTTTTTTTTTCTAAGTAAGAATACTTAATGCTGTAAAGATGAGATATGCAACCCCATGTGCTGTTAGTGAAAAGCTTGTTGGTATGACCTTTTGAGAAACTAATAGAGTACTAAAATACTTATTCCCTAAAATGTTTTAACTTCATGCCCAGGAATCTTTACTACAGAAATTATCAGGATAAAAAACTATACACCCAAATGTTCACCACTGTATTATGATGATAGTAAACAAATGGAAACTTCTACAACAACTATCAGTGGAGATACACTAGAGGAGTTTACAGGTCATCCATGGTGGAATATTATACAGAAATGAAATATTGAGACATTTTAATATCAAAATATGCATATGAATCAACACAGAATAAAAAAACCAACATATACAATATGAAAGAATCCCATATATGAGAGAAAACATACAAATGGAAATGACTGGGAAGACACAAAAAAGTGTTAAAGTGGTTATTTCTAAATACTGAGAAGACAGTTTTATTTTTATTCCTTATGTTCATTGTATACTCAGTTTTCAAAAATAAGCATATGTCATACTTTTTATAACTAGGGAAAATACGCATAAAAAAGAATTAAGTATAGCTCACTGAACAGAAAAACTTGAAATGTTATGCAACTGTTAGGCTATTACTGAAATGCTTATTATTACAAATACCTTTTAATAACTTACTAGTTCTTTAACTTCTTCATTATCCTTTCCACTACTATCTTTGGGTTGAAACTTCCACAGCAATGACAAATCAGTCAACAAAAGTGGAACCTTCAAAGGATTTCTAAAAGCCACTTCCACTGTTATTGGTTCTACAAAAGAAAGACCTAAATTAATAACTAATAAACCCCATCTATTACCCTATGCTTCAATTCTCTAAACACACTTTACTCTCACAGGTCTGCATTTCTGCCTAGACTATCCTTTACCACCTTGTACACATCCATTTATTCAGGATTCAGTTTTAAATGACTTCCTCTAAGGTCATCTGGGTGGCTCAGTCGGTTAAGCAGCTGCCTAGGCTCAGGTCACGATCTCAGGGTCCTGGGATCGAGCCCCGCATCGGGCTCTCTGGTCAGCAGAGAATCTGCTTCTCCCTCTCACTCTCCATCTATGCTCTCTCTCTCAAATAAATAAAATCTTGAGAAAAAATAAGACTCCCTCTAGAAGACCTCCCTCCAATTTCTATGTACTAACGAATGTCATTCTGTCTTCTATATTCCAATAACACATTGTATATGCCAGTATTAGAGCCCACAATACCTGGTTTATAAAATACAGCTCACTAAGTTATGTTTTCTAATTTATTTTTTCATGCCTTTCAGTGATTTTTGGCACATAGAAAATTATCTTGTATCTGCTTTAAGTAAAACAAACAAAAAAACCATGAATAAAAATTCAAGTATATCACCTTCTACAACTGCCAGTGGAAATCTTGAGTTATCTGAGTAACTGTTCAAACAGTATTGTGTGGGGTGGAAATTGGCTGGAATTACTCCTCTGTTAACCACAGCTACAACCTGTTCTTCAAGTTCTCGCCACTGCTGAGAGGATTCAGAATCATACTCTTGATCAAGACTTACATGAGTAGCTGCTTGCTTTTCACCTAAAAAAAAAAAAGTCACAATTAAGCACATGTTTATTAACACCTGCCCTCAAATGAAACATATTTTAAATAAATATCCAAGGTAGCCAAATAAATATATATACATGCTCACTCACTCTTGCCTGTTTAATTATCTGAGAGAAAAATATCCTCTTATTGGGCGCCTGGGTGGCTCAGTGGGTTAAAGCCTCTGCTTTCGGCTCAGGTCATGATCCCAGGGTCCTGGGATCTGGGATCGAGGCCCGCATCAGGCTCTCTGCTCAGCAGGGAGCCTGCTTCCTCCTCTCCCTGTCTCTCTGCCTACCTCTCTGCCTACTTGTAATCTCTCTCTCTGTGTCAAATAAATAAATAAAATCTTTAAAAAAAAAAAAAGATAAATATCCTCTTATTAACCCAAGCCTAACTGGAACTTGACTTAAAATATTCATGTTCTTTTAACTCGGAAAGAATATATTTTTCTTAATATTTCACAATTTCATATGAAATACTTCACACATACAGAAACACACGGAGAATAACAAATATTTATACAGTGAAATTTAACAAATGTCAACGTTTGTCATAGATTCAAAATATTCTTGGGCGCCTGGGTGGCTCAGTGGGTTAAAGCCTCTGCTTTCGGCCCAGGTCATGATCTCAGGGTCCTGGGATCGAGGCCCACATCGGGCNNCGGGCTCTCTGCTCAGCAGGGAGCCTGCTTCTCCCTCTCTCTCTGCCTGCCTCTCTGCCTCCTTGTGATCTCTCTCCCTCTGTGAAATAAATAAAATCTTTAAAAAAAAAAAAAAGATTCAAAATATTCTTTATACATGTTGCNCCTCCTTGTGATCTCTCTCCCTCTGTGAAATAAATAAAATCTTTAAAAAAAAAAAAAGATTCAAAATATTCTTTATACATGTTACAAATAATTGCTGCCCTCTGTATAACCCTCCCAAATCCTATTCCTCTCCTTCATCTCCACTAGCACTTCTTCCCAGAGCTATTCCAAAGCTGAAATACAGTGTTTTCATCCATATTTTTTACATTGCCACATTAGTGTATACATAAACAATGTACACATCATATGAACTGGTTTGTATACTGGAAATTAAATTAAATTAAATTAAATTTACATTTATTTACATTTGATTGATCGTTCTATAACTTTTTTCGCTCAACGTTACGTTGTATTATCCATACTGAAACATGTAGGACAATTTCACTCATGTCCTACAGCATGAATCCATTACATAAATATGCCAAAATTTATCAATTCATCTCCTCCATATTTTTTTGCTATTAAAACCAATGCTGCCATAAACATTTTCATAAATATATACATACACACATATATTTTTAAAAGATTTATTTATTTATTTCAGAGAGAGAGAGAAGCAAGGAAGGGCAGAGACAGCCTCAAGCAGATTCCACATTGAGCATGGAGCCCAATGCACAGCCTGATCCCAGGACGCTGAGACCACAACCCAACCCGAAACCAAGAGTTGGACATTTAACCGACTGTACCACCCAGGCACCCATTGATAAATATTTTTAAATTTTAAATTAAATCTCAAAGAGAAACACAGTAATAAGCTCAAATATAAAAATGCTAAGAATTACAAAGTTTACTTTAACATATTTATACTTTTGGCCCAGTACTGCCATTCTAAGGCTCAATCCTAAAAAAATAAGCCTATATTTTAAAAAGTCTTACAAGAAGAGCAGAATATTGGCAACTGTTCTCTGCTTCTATGTATATTTGAAATATCCATAACAAAAAGTTAAGAAAACAAGTATTATCCACAGAAATGTCCATCACAATTTTATATAAGGAAAAGAAGGAAATTGTCCAACTATTAGCAAATATTAAAGCAAATATTAAAGTACTTTATATATACTGATTACAGCATCTTACAGCCATTAAAAATATTTAATAAGACTATGTAATAACATGAGCATTCTTTACACTATGTGAGAAAACCCATTACAATTATAGCTATTTTGTTGTTATTTTTAGCTTTTAGAGCTGCAAGGAAAACCACTGAAATAGTGGCTAGCTTCAGTTGGCAGGATGATAAGTGAGGCAATACAGAGTTACTTATTTTCAAATATTCTTTAGCAATCACAACATTATTTCTTAAATAAAGAAAAAAAACACTTAAAAAAAATAGTCACTAGGTAACAAGGCCAAATAAAATTTTACGAACCATCTGCGGGTCGTCTGTCGTGGCCAAAGAAAACCCGTGTTGCTGAACTGTTAATATACGGTAAAGGTAGCTGCGGTAAAGGACCATCAGGTGATAGCTGACTTACATTCTAGGAGAAATACAGAAGAAAAATAATTTTTTTAGAAAATCCCACTTTCTTTATATTTGCTTCCTCATTTTTTAATATGCAAGGAATTGAAAATATGTTAACAAGAATGTCAAGATGAAGAATTACTAGTTTACACTTGATCTTAGCCAAAAGGCCGAGAAGCGATTGAAGAATTACTAGTTTAAAAAAAAAAAAAAGAATTACTAGTTTTACTTAATATATCAGCCATAAACTTTTATGGCTGGCCAAGAGAATCTTCCTAAAGTTCTTCAGCTATTCAACTATAAAGAGTCTATGATGGGTGCCTGGGTGGCTCAGTGGGTTAAAGCCTCTGCTTTCGGCTCAGGTCATGATCTCAGCGTCCTGGGATCAAGGCCCGCATCGGGCTCTCTGCTCAGCAGGGAGCCTGCTTCCTCCTCTCCCTGTCTCTCTGCCTGCCTCTCTGCCTACTTGTAATCTCTCTCTCTGTGTCAAATAAATAAATAAATAATCCTTTAAAAAAAAAAGAGTCTATGAGATGAAGACAATAATACCAAATAAAATACTTTATGTAAAAAAAAAAAAAGTTCTTTAGCTAATTAGCTCTCTTTGGATGTGAAAACTTCCAAATACTATTTTGCTATGCACTTTACTTCCTATGACTCATTACGGCATCTTATCTGCCAAAATTCTAAGCCATATGATCTCAAATTAACAGAGTATAAAAGGGTATTTTCTGCAGGACAGATAAAATACTCATTATTCACAAGTCTTGAGGAAAAATATTTTAAATTTGAAAAAATTTTAAACTTAAAAAATCTGAAAAATAAATTTTTCCGCAAAACAATGCTTTGTATTTTTTAACCTCCCGTCTCAGTGAAGTATTTTTCCTTCCTATTAATTTTTCTGGGTTAGACCATAATATGTCCACTTCCCACAGACACATACCTTTTCATCTTTCATAGGGAAAAGAAAGGAATATACTTTTTCCAAAGGATGGTATGAGGATCCAATATACTATAAAATTAGTTATGATTAAAAAAAAATAATGAAGAAGCAGTCCAGAAAGTTTGTGGCATCTCTTATTCTTTTTTTTTCTCTTTAAGGTCCAAGAGTAGGCACAGATCAAATGTTTACAGGAATATTAAAATTCCCTTTTAAAGATCTGTAGAAGGGCAATACAACTCAGATCTATGACCAAAGGGAATAATGGCACACTTTATTACAACAGATAATTACATAAAATCTAAGAACGCCATTTTATTAAACTCCTACTAAAGGAGTTATTTGGTTTTTTTTTTTACTAAAAATAATGACTTAAATTTTAATATCTACTACTGAAAATAAGTTTTCACCTTGTAAACATAAAGATACTCTCTGAGGAAGGCCCCTTGTTGAGCAGCAGATTGTTTACTTTCATTGATTAAAATATGCCTGAAAGCAGACACAGCATTGTCCAGTTGCCTAAGGGTATACGACTGGCGCCCAATAGTGAAGTTAATGTGATCCTCTGCAAGAGACCAGCCTTTTCCCTTGTAAACTTGCATGGCTTGACAATAACAGCGTAAAGCATGCTTTTTCTGAAAGAAAATAAACAAAACAAAGTATTAAAATCCAAATTTATCTTGGACTAGAAAAAGTAAACACACATATAATCACAAACCTGGTAAATGGTGTTTCTTCTAACAGAGACTGGAATGATGAGAAAATGAAACTAACATTTATGAAGACCTCTTTGGAATTATTACTAAAAAATAAGAGGTCCTGAAGCAGCCAAGTGACTACTTTGTCCAAGGGTAGGAAATCTAAGAAGTCAAAAATAATCATGACTGGGTGCCTGGGTGGCTCAGTGGGTTAAAGCCTCTGCCTTCAGCTCGGGTCATGATCTCAGGGTCCTGGGATCGAGCCCCGCATCGGACTCTCCACTCAGCGGGGAGCCTGCTTCCTCCTCTCTCTCTGCCTGCCTCTCTGCCTACTTGTGATCTCTCTCTCTCTCTCTCTCTCTCTCTCTGTGTCAAATAAATAAATAAAATCTTAAAAAATAAATCATGACTTTATGAAAAACCACCTGTGAGTTTTCAGAGCAGTATCATACAGAGTCATGAATTAGGCTGTTATTTTATAACTGAGAACTATCTTACTAATTGTGTTATGGTCATCTCTATACCACTGCATTGGGCTGAATGCTAACTAAACTACTGTTTCGTTTGGTAGTAAGAGTATGGTGTATTCTTTTCTTTTGCCCACTGCTGCATCCTGCCACACCTGTAAGCAGATATTTGGCATTAGTTACCTATTACTGACACCCTCTGAATTCAGACCACCTCTACCTTAAAACTGGGATTTGGTACCAAGGAAGAGGCTTCACTGCACGAAAACTGCTTCAGGGTATACTCTTGTACCTACTCCTCTCTCCAGAGTGGATTACAAACTTTGTACCCTGTATATACAGGACTGTTTGTTTTTTAAAAGAAATGTTTTCTTGGTAAATAATTAAAGCAAATCAAAATCATATGCCACTTCACAGCATGCAATTTAAGAACTCAGTCTCTCTTCTGTGATATTCCTACAAAGATACTCCATTTGAATCTCATCATAAGGAAACACCAAACAAATTGAGGGACACTCTATAAAAATAATTGGCCTGTAATCTTCAAAAGTATCAAGGTCATAAGGTCAAAGGATCCTTCTGAATAGGATCCTTATGCTATAAAGGACATTTATGGGACAACTGTCAAAATGTGGATAAGGTCAGAGAATTAGATAGTGGTATTATATTAGTATTAAGTTCTTGATTTGATTGTTGTATTATGGTTATACAGGAGAAAAAGTCTTGTTTCTAAGAAATGGGAAATAGGTCCTAAAGTATTTGGGGGTAATGAGGCACCAGGTAGACAACTATAAAATCACTCAGGTAAAGTTTCTGAACTGTTCTTGTATCTTTTTTATAAGTTTGAGACTGTTTCAAAATAATTTTTAAGTGATATTTCTTGATCTCCACACTTCATTTAGTAAAAAGGAACACAAACACTGAGTCTTAAAAACTAAGAGATACAAGAAACAATGTGTCAAAATGCTGAGATCAAGTGCATTTTTTATGATTTCTTGGAAAGCATCTAAAGAGATTGAAAAGATAACAAGGATTTAAAGTAAAAATTGAAACAGGGATTTACTGTGTCCAGGGTGTACTGGACACAGACACATACACCCTCTATGCACTTTCTTACATTTTTTTTTTACTAATTTTAATCTTTGGCACTGCCAATTCCTTTTTTAAAATGCCTTTTATTTGTTGACAATTCTTATTGGAAAGCTAATGGTAAAAAAAAGGAACTATTAAAAAATGCTGGGGACAAGATAAGCAATTCAGCACAAGCTCTCAGTCAGATAGCACTAAGAAATGGCCTTTCTATATACACATGATCTTCTCTAATGTCCTGTCATCCCAGTCAACAACACACATTTTAATGGCAAGGTCATAAAAAGTCGGTGCTTCTCAGGAACAACTTGGCCTCAGTCACAACTATTTGTGATCTATGTCCCACCTTCCAAGGAAGATACTGTTCTTGACCAACTACAATAGGACATGTATTTGTTTCTTCAACAGAAAAGCATTTCTAGTTATACTTTCAGTTTCTATATACTGTCTGAGGAAGAGATTTTCTGGATGCAGCATATATAGAGTGGTCACAAAATACAGAACTGGGTACCCTGGAAACATTAACTCCAAAACATAACTACAGCTAAAGATGATTAATAAGAGGGCACCCGGATGGCTCAGATGGTTAGGTATCTGCCTTTGGCTTTGGGTCATGATCTCCAGGTCCTGGGATTGACCGTGTTGGGCTCCCAGCTCAGCAGGGAGTCTGCTTTTCCCTCTCCCTCTGCCTCTCCCCCTGCTTGTGTTCTCTCTGTCTCTGTCGCTCTCAAATGAATAAATAAAATCTTAAAGAAAAAAAAAAGATGATTAATAAGCCAAATGGTAAATGTATGTCAACCTACAAATGTAGCATTTTTAATTTGCATGTATTTCCTAGAAGTAACATGTCCTATAATTTCAGAAGATGAAATAGGAGCGGCTGTTTCCAATTTCAATGACATCATCATGTTCATAAATGAAACCATTCACAAAAGATGACAAAGATGTGGAAAAAGGATGACTTATTTTTAATAAGAGACAATGGGCATTCCTAATGGGATATTTAATTTTCCTCCCAAGCAAAGAGAACCACATGCTTATTACATTTTGAATAAAACACTTTTAAATGACAATAAACAATGGGATAACATGTTTCAGATGCATCTGCATTTACTATGAAAGAAAGGCTGTGAAAAATGATACTTTAAAATTTCGTTCCCTTCTAGAACCTGGGAAATTCTAGTTGATGGAGTATATCAATTATTACAAAGTGATACTTTATAATTCTAGAAATTCTAATTGATGGAATGTATCAATTATAAATTGATATATTAAAAAGATATTTAATTTTATAAATATTTTTACAGTTTTGCATCTAATACAAAGTTCACCTATTTTCTAACTTGCCGGTTTCCAAAAATAGAGGGAAGAACTCAATCTTGAAATACTTGTCTTTTAAAATCATGGCATTTTTACATGAAATAGAGAGCAATTTTTGAACACTTTTGTTTCTTTGCACCGTTGTAATAACATACAATTTAAAACACTGACATGTTTGATTAGCACAGACTTTGAAAAATATACGTATGTTCATAAAAATTTATTATTAACCAAATTTTTTTAAATCCTCATATTCCCCTACCATATAAAAAGCTCCTTAAGAGATAAGACCATGGTTTTATGGTACATGCTAAGCTTCTTGTATAGTCCCAGAAATACAGAGATGACTCTTCAATCCACACTTATCTATATTTATAGTAAAGCGCCACTTACTGCTGCTACCACTCTGCCTCTAGCAATTCTCCCCCCAACTAATAATTACAGGGGCAAAGACTGGAGAAATCGCTCTAAAATAATAAAGACCTCTCCAACCCAAATGCTTCCAGGGAAAAGAGAGAGATGATTTCCACTCATTAAATATTTAGTAAATATCATTATAAGGCACTTTGAGATGTAACAGAAGACCAGAGCTGAAGTAGAAAGAGTCCAACCACTGTGAAGGATAATTAAAATTGTTTAAATGGATTCAGTATATCCAGCCCTTCATATATATGATTTGTTACCTCATAAAAATTAGGGCAAAATTCCAAAATCCCAAAATAAATACAAAAACTGAGGCTCAGAGAAGTAACTTAAACCCAAGACAAGTTGTGAGATCAAGACTGAAACCCACATTTATCTAAATCCAAATCATGCCCTTACCAATATAACACATTACCTCAGAACAAAATTTGCTTCCATTTTTAGGATCAATTTTAAAACATAAAAAACTGATGAATGACATACATTTATAAAATAAATAAAAAACTGCAACAAAAACTAAACTATTACAGTTTTTTTAAAGAAAATACACTCACCTGTCCAGCTTTACTAAACCGATGGCCTGCCAATATCATATGAAATGCATATTTCCTAACCATAGGACTCTTCATGTTTATAAAACAATGTGCCGCCTGTTCCAAAAGAAGTGCGCTTCGAAGATCAGAATCCTATTGAATGTTTAAAAGAAAATAAGGTTAGTTTCACAAAATTAAAAATAAAAAGATAACTGGTAAAAAAAATTTACTTTCTAAAAATAATATATAGCATATTCACTGTTTAACACTAAAGTATCTGAGAGCAGAGATCAAAGGGCAATCCAATCTTGACGATTCTTTCGTCCAATAAGCACAAATTTTTCTCAAAACTCTTCAAAAAATTCCCTACTATGAAATATTTTCTTTTGCTTTTCATAAAGCCAAATGTCTGGTTATAATATGCAGCATGTAATAAACCTCTTAAGAAATGCAATCCCTTTTCAAATGGCAAAAAAAAAGTATATAAACTGAGAATTTAATATAGGTATACTGATTAAAGATAAACCAGAAAGAAGAGCACAGAAAACAAAAGATTCACATAACTTCCTCAGGAAATTGATCTTAGATATCCAATAGCATATTTCCATTCACCCAAGGAAAAAAGGAAAGGTAAAGAGAATGTGTGTAGATTATGAAATAATCTAATCCACTACTTTATCCTCTATTAAGTTTACTGTATCTAAAAGCAATTCTCAATTTTTGTTTAATTCAAGAATACCAAAATGACTGCTTTTCATTAAAAAGTTTAGAAGGTTTCGCCTTCAAAGATTATCACCAGCTATTAGCATTATTAGTAAATAGTACAACTCAAATTAGTTTCTACTTCAATGGACTCTCACAGTAGTGTCTACAAAAACCACATACCACATTTACATCCTCACCCATAAGGACAACCTTTCAAATGAAAGAGCCATCATCACTTTACAAATAACAGAGAAAGTAGTGAAGGATGCTGATCAAGTATCAACAACATTTTCACCAAAACTTTCTCTAGGTTTTCAGCTATTCTCAAGCTGAACTTACCATGCCCTTCCATGTGTTCTGCTGCCATTATTTGCCCCAGGGAGAGTTGAAAACAGAAAACATTTACTTTAAATGAAATAATGTCAACAAATTATAGTTACATCAAAAAAGTGCTCATAGATCATTGATTATTATAACTATCTCTGCAGCAATCACAATATTAGAGTGGAAACGGATCTGAGGAAACAATCTAGAAAGCATTCAGTAAATGGTAGATATTATTATCTAGTTAAACCCCCTTGTGATGAAAATTTAATGATCAAATGTTTTTGTCCAAGTAAGATCCAAAAGCTAGTACGTGGGAAAATCGGGAACGTACACCTGACAAGCAGTTCTTATCCAAGGGTTTACATCAGAATTACTTAAGGGAGCTAGGAAGTGCATTTTTAATTTTTAGGAAAATGTTTTCTTCTTTAAAAAATACCTTTTTTTTTTCCTTAAAGGATAAATGCTTGGAAAAAAAAAAAGTGAACATTTTTCTTCCCCATTCCATGCCTCATCTGACTTGCCAGAGGTAACTACAGTTACCAGCATGGTGGTGGAGTCATTTCTCCCTCTCTGTATTTGTCCTTTTATTTTAAATATATATAGTTTTCTAAAAATACACATAGTTTTTCATATAGAATATTCTTTACCTCATTTTTTGGACTTAATATAGTATCATGGACATCCTTCTAAGACATCTACCTCTTATTTCTTTTAAAGCTACATTGTAAAAAAAAAACTACATTGTATTGCTATATAAATATACCATAATTTATTAATATGGTCCCCAATTGATTAACATTGCTTCATACTTTCATTATTTTTGTTACTACAAAAAAGTGCTTTGATAAACATCTTTATAAAACCATTTTTGAGTAATTATATATTTTTATTAGACACATTTCTGGAAGTAGAACCACTGAGTTACTGAAAGCTGTGTATATAGTTCAATTCTAATCAATAGAGCCAAACTGCTACAAAAAAAGTAGTACCAATATATAATCTCATCAACAGAGAATGAGAGTGTATGTTTCCCACTCAACTCAGCCAAAAATTATTTACCTCTTTCCTAAAAATAAAAAAAAAAGACACTTTGCTCCTCAACATACATTTAATGGTAAGGGTGGTAATCTCTTCACATGTTTAAGGGTCTTTGTATTTTTTCTGTGAATTGCTCATTTATACTCTTTTGTGAATGGGTTTTTGTGATTATGTGGTTTGTAAGAGCCCTTTGTACACTTAATCAATATTAGTCCTTTGTCATACATTTGCAAATAGTATTTCCCAGTTTTGACATGAATGAGTTTATTCTTAAGTAGTCAAGCATACTAACTCTTGCCTCTATAGCTTTAAGATATTGCATCAAACTATGAAAGGATGTTATTCCTAGATTTTTTTAAAAATGCTTTCCTATATATTCTGCTATATATGTTTCATTTTTTCATATTATAACTTAATCAAGCTACAATTATATTATCATGTAGCAAGTAAAATAGGAATCCAACCCCAGTCAGATGTCACAATACCATTTAGTGAATAACCTAATGTTCTCCACTAATTTTAAATGACACCTAATCATATGTTATATTTAAATTGTCATTCTACTCCATTACTTATCACTATAAACAGTTTCAATTTCTGTAGCCTTATAATACATCTTGATATCTGGAACAGGTAATTCCCTCTAATTACTTCTTCTATTTCAGAATTTTATTTAGGCTTATCAATAGTATTTCACAGTCTTTTTCTTTAAGTGCTATAAGTTTATTCCTACTATGTACACACAAACACATGCAGTCACATATAGATATAGAACATAAACACATACATATTTTTTTAATTGCCTATGAGGCTTCATTAAACTAGAAAACTTGGAAGGGCAGCCCTCCTGGGCATTCTAATTAAGATAAGGAACATGCCTAGGTATCTTTGATGGCGTGTAAACGATTCTAATGTACAACCTAATTGAAACCAGCATAGTAAACCCTCAGCACTGTCAAATTTAATACTCAAGGGTGACCAATTTAGGAGAGACCAGGAGGTCCATGACACATATTAATTTAGCTGAAGGAAAATTTCACTCTTGCATCCAGTACGGCAGTCGTCTGAGAAAGAACTGATCTGCTGAGCTAAATGCCCTACCCCCATGACTCCTGCGACTTTGTTCCTCTACAGTCCGTCTCTTACCGTGACACTTATAGTAGTAAATACATTGCTTTAAACCAAAAAATAGCCCTGAAAAAAAAAATGACAACTGCCCTCAGTGTTGATGGAAGAAAACTGAAAGAATTTCACCAAGTGATAGTATTATCTAGAAAGCAGAGGCTTTTAATGAGTTGAAGAATAAAGTTTTATTTTAGTGGTAGTTCGTATCTATGATATGACAAGTCTGTTACATATCCTCTATAAGGAACTAAGAAAAAAAAATCTGTGATACTATTTCAACAGGAATTTCAGCCTATAAACTTTGTTTGTAACCCAAGAGATAATTTTAAAAACTGCAACATTAACTTAAAATATGAGGATAAATAATGGGGGGGGAGGGAGGAATCGTCTGAGGTAGAGGATTCAATAAACGCTTCCATAAAAACACAACGGATGTGCGCACTGGTTGCACAGACTTAAATAAATCAAATCTCTAGGATGGCTTTCAAATTTTTTCCTTGTGTAACTGAAGTTAGTAGGAAAGGTGCTGTGAGCTGATCAGTTAACCACAGGAACAGTTCCTCCCAAGGTGGAGAAACTTGTAAAAACTGCTATTACTTCCCCCGATAGTAAAAAAAAAACAAACAAAAAAACCTCATTTACTGTGTTTAAATCTAGTAACAGACAAAGGGGCTATTAAGACCAGAATAAAAGTTCAGCACAGAAACAAAGACACAGTAGGGACAACACATCACATCTTAAACACCAAATTCAGACATACTGTCCTATATGGTGGTAACCGTGGCATGTTTCATCATTACTTGGGTTTGCTCTATGATCCTGAGAATCCCAGCACATAACATGAATAACAACCACTTGTCCATAAATTCACAGTCCAAAAAATAAAGCCAAAGTACAACTTTTTCCACCCAGGCCTCACAGCTGTCTTTTCCAAAACAGTGCTAGCAAAAATCTAGGAAACCTAATTCACTAATGTCAAGAGTATGTAACTCTGTTCACTATCCACAAGACAAGTGCACTTTTCACATATTATAAGCCTTTTTAATTGACAGAATGCATACAATAAATACAATTAGTAATTAAAATTTAA
The DNA here is from genome assembly GCA_002007465.1 of Ailurus styani. Taxonomy (NCBI): domain Eukaryota; kingdom Metazoa; phylum Chordata; class Mammalia; order Carnivora; family Ailuridae; genus Ailurus; species Ailurus styani. Next base: position 1,731,663 of record LNAC01000166.1, on the reverse strand, counting down.
CATAATTTTATACACACTCTACCTAGTAGTCTTTACTTTCAAGTTATCTCAAAGAAATACCTGAAAGGTATAGCACACACACGCAAACACTGGGAATGACAGTTTCTGGGGAAATGTACCACCACTCATCCAACCTCTCAACCCAAAACAATGACTATGATAAGTTTCTTCAAATTTGATGACAAAACAAATTATCCAGGTTTGAAAAGGTGAAAACAAACTTAGAAAGGAAAAAAAGAATGACATAAAATAACAAGGTTGCAATGCAGACTGAAGAATTTGCTCCAAATAATTTTTATTCAGGATCTTAAAACCATAAATTCCCTTTACATTCACTGATAGTCCCTAAATTGAAAAACAGCAACAAATTCAAACCCAAGTTAAGATTATTTATTATAATACAAAACATCAACACAAGAATCTATATTCAGCTCTACTAAATAGTTTATGTCTAGCATATTCTATTCATATTGGTCAGTGTCCATGCAATAACAATTATTTGACATTATTAGTATCAACCCTTAACCTAATTAGTTCTATCTTACAGAAACCTTTTAGAATAATTTAATGGTTCAGGTTCAACAAACATATGTAAATTATATACCATGTGCCAAGGCCAGTGTCAGGTACTGAGGATAAACATGCAGACAACACAATTCCCTACCCTCAAGAACTTAAATATAATTTCAAATATAATATGACAAGTCAGGTATTTCAGCATTATAGGAGAGGGGAAGATAGAGACACTTAGGACAACCTGGGGTATTGGAAATGACTATCTGAAGGACATGACTGATATAAGGACTAGTAGACAAAAGAACAAAGAGGAAAAGGGCCACAGTCTAGAAGGACATTATGGACATGAACCAGGACAGCAGGAGGAAGGATTTAAAGGGGGGAGGGGGAGGGTAGTAATTTATCTGGAGATACAGAAAGAAAACGTGTTTAAGAAATTTTTAAAAAAACTGGATTACTGATAGGAGACTACAGGCACATCTCAGTTTCTGCCTTGAGCAGATGAGGAACTAGCTGGTTATAACATAATTTTAAGAAATGATTAACAAGATAAGGCAAGTTTATGACTTTAGTATAGACAAGCTGTTAAGTTGTTTTGGAAGGGGGCGCCTGAGTGGCTCAGTCGTTAAGCATCTGCCTTCGGCTCAGGTCATGATCCCAGGGTCCTGGGATCAAGCCCCACATTGGGCTTCCTGCTTGGCGGGCAGCCTGCTTCTCCCTCTACCACTCCCCCTGCTTGTGTGTCCCTCTCTTGCTGTGTTTCTGTCAAATAAATAAATAAAACCTTAAAAAAAAAAAAAAGTTGCTTTGGAAGCATCCAAGTAGGTAAGTCTAAAAGGTAGCTGGCATTACAAATCTAAAGCTCAAAGAGAAGTCAATGTTGGAGACAGATTTAAGAGTGAAAATCATCCCTAAGAACTGATCACCCAAAAAATGTGTAGAGTAAAAAGTATAGTGATCCAAGGATTAAAACCATAGGGTGTATTATTAACATTTAAAAGGCAAACAAAGGAAGTATTTGATTTTGTTGTTTTTTTCTCGAGCATTCATCTAAAAAATCTGTCTTTAGCCATACTTATAAAAAAAAATCACTACCATTCTTTACAAGCCCAGAGTTGATGCAACTTAGTAACATCTGCGGTGGTGTATATATACAATGGAATATTACTCGCCATCAAAAAGAATGAAATCTTGCCATCTGCAAAAACATGGATGAAAACTAGAGTGTATTACGCTAAACAAAGTCAGTCAGTCAGAAAAAGACAAATATTGTATGATTTCAGCCATATGTGGGACTTAAGAAACAAAACATATGAACATAGGGGAAGGAAAGGAAAAATAAGATAAAAACAGAGGAGGCAAACCAGAAGAGACTCTAACTACTGAGAACAAACTGAGGACTGCCGGTGGGGAGGTGGGTGTGGAGATGGACTAACTGAGTGATGGGCATTAAGAAGGGAACTTGCTGGGATGAGCACTGCATGTTGTAGATAAGTGATCTTATCTCCCGAAACCAATACTACATTTTATGTTAACTAACTAGAATTTAAATTTAAAAAAGAAGAAGACAGAGGTGGAGGAGGCGGCAGCAGCGGCGGCTCTTCTGGAACTTTCCATCTACACAGTCTTTGGGGCACCTGGGTGGCTCAGTCAGTTAAGGGTCTGACTTCTGATTTCAGCTCAGGTCGTGATCTCAGGGTTGTCAGATGGGGTTGTAAGATCAGGCCCCATGTCAGGGTCCACGCTCAATGCAGTCTGCCTGAGATTCTCTCTTTCCCTCTCTCTCTCTGCCCTTCCCCCCTTAGTCTAAAATAAAGAAATCTTTAAAAAGATCAAAAAACACACTTTTACCTTGTTTAATAGTAATGTACTACCTACAAAATTTTACCTATTAGATGCTTTTATTACCAATCAGATTCAAAGCAAAAGAGAGTAAGTTAGATGGTGCAGAAGTAGCTTTGAAATTGAGCCCCAGCCAAAAATCCCTCCCCTTACATACAGATCTTTGAGCTTACATGGTCAGAAATATCTGACCCTAAACCACCCAGCATGCTGACATCAGATGTTTATTCTTTGAGATCAAGGCAAATGGGCAAATACTGTTGGCCAATTTGGAGATGGGGTAGAAAGGTAATACATTACATACCTACTAGTGATGCAAAATAATAAAAATAATATCTCCTATAAACTTTCTTTTTTTTTTTTTAAAGATTTTATTTATTCATTTGACACAGAGAGAGAGATTACAAGTAGGCAGAGAGGCAGGCAGAGAAAGAGGAGAGAGGAGGAAGCAGGCTCCCCGCTGAGCAGAGAGCCGGATGTGGGCCTCGATCCCAGGACCCTGGGATCATGACCTGAGCCGAAGGCAGCGGCTTTAACCCACTGAGCCACCCAGGCGCCCATCCTATAAACTTTCAATGGCCACTATAAATGGATTGCTTTTTCCTCTTCTGAAACATTTATAATACAGGTTATTTTAAATGCTTAAGATGATGTTTTTATAAGTTCATGCCAGTGAAACTAAGATTAAAAAATTCCTCAGTAATTACTCACTTTAATTATCAATTTTATATTTCAATGATGTACATACATGTTGCTTTAAATATTATTATGCATAAGAAAATAACTCCATTTACAACTGCACCAAAAAGAATAAAATACCCAGGAATAAACTGAACCAAGGAGGTGACAGAGCTGTACTCTGAAAACTATAAAATGCTGATGAAAGAAATTGAAGATGACACAAATAAATGGAAAGATATTTCATGATCATGTACTAGAAGAATTACTATCATTAAAATTATCATACTTCCAAAGCAATCTACAATCCCCACCAAAATACCAACTGCATTTTTCACAGAAATAGGGCAAACAATACTAAAATTTGTATGGAACCACAAAAGACCCCAAAGCAATCTTGAGAAAAAGAAAAAAGTTAGATATCACAATTCCAGATTATAAGACATACTACAAAGTTATAAAAATCACAGCATGGTACTGGCCCCAAAATGAGTCACTTTGACCAATGGAACAGAGTAGATAGTCCAAAAATAAATTCATCCTTATATGATCAATCCATCTATGACAAAGGAGGCAAGAATATACAATAGGGGAAAGTCTCTTCAATAAACAGTGCTGGGAAAACTGGACAAACTTCATTGAAAAGAATGAAACTGGACCACTTTCTTATACCATACACAAAAATAAGCTCAGAATAAAGACCTAAATGTAAGACCTGACATCATAAAATTCCTAGAAGATCATGCAATAATTTCTCTGACATTAACCGTAACAACATTTTTCTAGATATGTCTCCTAAGGAAAGGGAAACAAAAGCAAAAATAAACTATTGGGACTACATAAAAATAAAAAGCTTTTGCACAGTGAAAGAAACCATCAAAACAAAAAAGGCAAACTACTGATTGGGAGAAGATATTTGCAAATGATACACCCAATAAGGGATTAATATCCAAAATATATAAAGAACTTAACACCAAAACATAAACAATCCCATTAAAAAGTGAGTAGAGAACCTGAATAATATTTTTCCAAAAAGACACACAGATGGCCAACAAACTCATGAAAAGATGCTCAACATAACCCATCATCAGGGGGAAAAAAAAAAACCATCATCAGGGAAATGCAAATCAAAACCACAATGAGATATCACCTTACACCTGTCAGAATGGCTAAAAAAGAAATAACAAATATCGGCGAGGATGTGGAGAAAAAGGAACCCTCATACCCTGCTGGGAATGCAAACTGTTACGGCCGCTGTGGAAAACAGAGCGAAAATTTAACTACTAGAGTGGAAATAACTAAAATGATTGGATCATATGATCCAAAAACTCCACTAGTGGGTATTTACCCAAAGAAAATTAAACCACTGATTCAAAAACCTATATGGACTCTTACGTTTATTGCAGCATTATTTACAATAGCCAAGATATAGAAACAACCAAACTGTCCACTGATAGACAAATGGATAAAGAAGATTGTGGCTTATATATATATGTATGTATAGACACACACACACAATAGAACATTCACAGCCATAAAAAAGAACAAACTCCTGCCATTTGCAACAACATACAGATGATCCTAGAGGGTATTATACTAAGTGAAACAAGTCAGACTGAGAAAGACAAAGACCATATGACTTCATTCATATATGGAAACTTAAAAACAAATGAAAAAACAAAAAACAGAATCAGACCTATAAATACAGAGAACAAACTGAAAGTTGCCAGAGGGAAGGCAATAGGGAAATGGGCAAAAGAAGTGAAGGGGAGGAGGAGATACAGGCCTCCAATTATGGAATGAATAAGTCACAGGGATAAAAGGCAGCATAAGGAATATACTCAATGATACTTTAATAGTGTTGTATGTGAAAGATGGTAACTACACCTGTGGTGAGCAGAAAAGAAGTTGAATCAATAAGTTGCACACCTGAAACTAATTTAATATTGTATACCAACTACACTCAAAGTAAAAAATTAAAAAACAAAAAAGAACATAAATAGATCAATATTGCTATGCATAAGTCAAAATCTAATTCATAAAAGATGTACATTTGTAGTTAATAATAATGTAGACTTAAAATACAGAAACTCGTAATACATTTAAAATTAATTCAACAAGTAAGTAGCCATATTGTAAATTCCTGTAGCCATATTATAAATTCCCAAAAAGAAATTCCCTTCTACTTTCATGTTTTGCACACCCTTTCAATAAAAAAAGACATTTTTTAAAAATCTATGAAATGTTACTAAAGTAAATATTACACATTTTCAGTACCTCACTAGTCAACCGTATTAGGAGAGCTGCAGCCTCTGAATATTTGCTTTGACTTTTTAAGATTTCAGCACTAAGTAATACACATCTCTCAGCCAATACCATATTCCTAAAGAAAAAAAAGACAAGAAAAATATAATTAGCACTACAGTAATACCTTAATACATCACAGTAACCATGTGTTCTCATAGAGGGCTGTATCTGCTGCCAGAATCCCCAAATACATTCTAGAACAGATTGTAAAGTTTAAGAGGTGGGATGCAAAACTGGCTCCACCACTTATTAGCTGCAGCCCAAAGGCAAGTTAAACTCTTTTAAGTTTCATTCTCCTCGTCTGTAAATGAAGACAGTAATAGTACCCACCATCTCGTAGATTTGTTATGAAGATTCAATGAGTGTGTAAATTATTTTGGGAGAGTGGCAAAGGCTAGGCACACAAAAAAATGTTAATGATTATTAGTGCTGTGTTGTAAACGCACTACTATTACTATTATCCCTACTCCTTAATGTTATAAGAGACAGAATTACCTCTATTTATCTGTCTTGCAACCCATCCATTCTACATAGAACAGTGAGATCAATCTTTCTGAAAAATAACTTTTATTATGTCAAAGCCTCCACAGAATATTCAACAACTCTCCATTTTCTACTACGTAAATTTTAACTACAGCTTAGCAATAACAATGATAAATGAGAATGAAGGTTCCCCATACCGATACCTCTCAAAACACTATTTCATATACGCCCTTTAACCTAGCCAGGGTTCTAGTCCCTTTCACCAGTGACGATGCATCCAAAAGTTTATTTCTGCCAATCACAATTCCTGAAATATGTTCATGGCTGTCAAACCCCAACCACCTTTCTTTCAGATCCATTCCTCAAAAATCCTATGAAACCTCCTCTGACTACTTTCATGACCAATCGTCTCCTTAGAGGTGGTGAGTTCTAACTCCTATGGAATTCTGACAGAGCTCATTATGTGTACAAAAACACTTCTCATTTTCTTCCCCGGACTATTATTTGACTCTTTGTGTTCTGCCTATTTAACCAAAAAAAAAAGTTAAAAATGGCTAACTCCTGGCTTAACAGTAGTTTAAGGTTAGAAACGTCCCCACAGGAACCCTCCTACACTGTTGGTGGGAATGCAAGCTGGTGCAGCCACTCTGGAAAACAGTATGGAGATTCCTCAAAAAGTTGAAAATGGAGCTACCCTACGACCCAGCAATCGCACTACTGGGTATTTATCCTAAAGACACAAAGGTAGTGATCCTCAGGGGCACGTGCACCCGAATGTTTATAGCAGCAATGTCCACAATAGCCAAACTATGGAAAGAACCTAGATGTCCATCAACAGATGAATGGATAAAGAAGATGTGGTATATATATACAATGGAATATTATGCAGCTATCAAAAGAAACGAAATCTTGCC
>LNAC01000166.1:1699798-1724656 GCA_002007465.1 Ailurus styani | reverse complement strand
TTAAAAAAAAAAAGAAACGTCCCCACAATAAAATCACCCTCACTGTACCATATAACCTCACCATTACATGTAACAAATTCCTAAACACAAATAGAAACAAAATAGGAAGAGAAAGGATGTAATAAAACACTAGTTTTAAAAAATCACCTCATATTGTCTCTGAGTGTCCTACCTTGAATCAGGAGCTTGTTTAAATTTAAAGCATGAAAAACAAAGAACCATTTACACCAGGTAACAATGTAAGTGTTAAATCTACCACTAAATGGATAGAACATAAACATTCTAGTCACCTACTTGCAGATATCCCTGTATGTCTGGATTGCTGTGTCCATGTAATGCGCAGGGTATGGCCTAGGTGCTCCTGGCTGAAGAAAAGCAGACACTGCTGCCATTTCCTAAAGAAAAAGACATTATTTATAATACTTCAAAAGGAGAAATATTCCTACGTTAAGCATTTGGAAGCCTACAAATTGGACTGAAGTTTGCTGAAGTTTTTTATGTATGCACATGTATAAATTTCATGGATTAATGCAGACTTGAAAAATTTATTTATATGCTTTTAGTTTTTAAATTCTCTAGTCAAATACCAAAGTCTGTCATTCAGTATTTAAATAAGATTTTTCAAGAAGACCTGATAAACACTTCGAGTCATGGTATATACAACTACCAAGTCCACCTAGCTTAAGATTCCGCCACCACCTCCTCCCTGTTCTTCCCTATCCATCAATGAGTAAACAGACTGATGATAGGACCACACAGAGAGAAAGAGATGATGAAATACATCTCTTCCTAATTACTAGTATCAGAACATGACAGCAGAGCTCACAACTTGGACTGTATGTATTTTAGCTACTTACACACTCTAGTTTTTATCTTATACCATACAAAAGGCACAAAAGACCATTTCTTAGATCTATATTACTAATAATTTTCTAGGTCTTTTTACTTCACTTTTAAAAGCCATTCGATGTCTATGTCGATGTCTATGCTTTTAGTTAATAATGCAAATAATATACAATGGTGCTAACGAAGTTAGAAGTGAAGACTCAAATATGGGGTTTTGGCCTTCTTAGCAAAATATACTATGTCCTCTTATAGACCAAGTTTCAAAAAAAATTTAACTAGAAAAAAAAGAACCTTTCATAAATTGGGGGGGGGACTTAATGCCAATCTACTTTTAGAATGAATAAATGTATTTCTCTGTAACATTTTTTAAAACAGAAAAAAATCAGATAATTATCTAAAAATTGGAAAATGACTAAAACCTTTAACCTGACAGACTATAGGTTCCATGATAATATAAATTGTATTTGTTTCAGAATGCATTTCTAGCCTCGGTGTCCAGCAGTATTTGCTCCAAAATTTAATGAATAAGCTGAATGAAAATATATTATATCCATGTGACAAAAATATACTACAGCTCTGAAGCATGTTTTTAACTACTTTATATTTTGATATACATAATGAATATACATATGTGTCTATATTATACAAAAAAGCAAATACGTATTGAATATATAGTAGAATACTATATTGTACAGAAACATATTTACTATATACAAACTATATATATTACATATCGATACATTAATAAAAAGGTACTGAGAATATATGGTAAATACTATATTGTACAGAAACACATATTTACTATACACTAACTATATATATTACATAGCAATACATTAATAAAAAGGTACTAAGAAAAAAATCCTGTAAGAAAAGTACGTCCCCCAATTCTATATTATTTTCTAATTTAAATCTGCAAGAAATAGTAAATGAATATACATTCAAACAAAACTGACGTAATTTCTACAGATCTGGTGAGAACATTCAAAATGATCACCCCAAGTTACCATATGATGTTCAATAATCCATTAAACCATTAAATCATATCTTACAGTCTTTGATATGGATTAATACTTTTTAAAGATTTTCATCAAGAGGGAGTGATCTACTTACCCTTCAGTTAGTTAAGGTAGTTATGACAGACTAAACTACAAAAAAAACCCAATATTTCTTTAAGAATTCCTATTACTGGGGCACCTGGGTGGTTCAGTTGGTTAAGCATCTGACTCTTGATTTTGGCTCAGGTCATGATCTCAGGGTTGTAAGATCTAGCTTTGTGCTCACCATGGAGCCTGTTTTAAGAAGCTCTCTCTCCTTCTCTCCTACCCCCCCCCAACTTACACATGCAGGCACCCTCTTCCTTTCAAAAAAAAAAAATTCCTATTACTGGTTTTGCTATATATTTTGATATATATTTTAACTTAAAGTTACCATAACTAAATATCTTCAATTTTTAGCTAAAGAAGCGGCCTGTATGGTCTGTCCTACTACAATACATTTAATATATGAATGGTAAATGGCAAAGTGATAGCAGGACAAATAAAATTCGTATTCATTTATAAACAATTTTTCTTAGATAAGGGGATCAAAAATAGCAAATATAAAATTACAATCTTCAGCAGGAAAGGAACAAACCCTGAGCTCAGCTGTTGCACAGGCAGGAGCTCTTTTCATCTGTATTTTAAAAAAACAGAACGACCGCCTACACTTCGGTACACACGGACCCTCTCTCCAGAGAAGTACCCGCCCGGTGTACTTGCACAGTTCTTGGCTGAAGGCAGCTGCACTTCCCTCCGTGTCTACTTTATGGCATGTCCACTGGTTAGGAGCTACTCTCCTCCTCCTCTACCTCCAGTGAATATTTACATGTTGATTTTGTGTATGTTTTTTATTCCCTGAGGTAACTTCTAGCCATGCTGGAGAAGCCTCACTACATTACATAGATCTCGCAAGGTACAAACACATTTTCTGTTTTTGTTTGTAGTCTGGTTTCAAAGATGTGTATAAAGGTTTTAAGAACTGTCCCAACCCTATTTTTCTGCAAAGACTGTTATTTTGGGGCAGTTTTTATAGACTACAAGAATTTTCAGGTATTCATATATAATGCATAGGAAATACGACTATTTTCCAGTGCAAAACTATTTTCTCTCATATAGTTGCTACTAATACCTCTACCTAAATAGTTTAAATATGGTATTTATAAGATTACAGATAAAAATGAAAAAGTTTACATACCATAAAACCACAGAAATCTTTTTCCATACCTTTATAAGATTCTACCTATATACAAACATTCAATTAGGGAGTACATAATGTACGTTATAAATTCATACCTATGTTGCAAAGTACTTACGAAATAACATTAAGTATTTATGATTTTATATTCATATAGTCATTAATTTAGATAACTATAATAAAAGATTACAGAATGTCTATTCATATAAGTTTTCAAGCACTTCGACTCATAAAGATTTCAGGTCCTAAACAAGATTTTCAAAAATTAGCAGGTGTTTTCATTAAAAATATTACAGAAATAAAAAGAAAAACATAATTTTGCTATTTTACCTTTACATTAAGTTACCTATTTTAGTTTTATACACAGATATTAAAACAAATGCAAAATAAAAAACAAGTGTCTACATGATAATTTCCGATGAAATATTTATTTATACATTTTTTCTTCACATTTTTGTTTACGAACTTAGTATATTTTAAAGTGATTATGTAGAAAGAAACAGTGTTAATTCTACTCTTTTCTACACAGAGGAAGCCGATTATGCATATATGTACGACTTTTAAAAAAACTTAAAATGTTATAAGGCATACAAGTACAGAAAATTCTTTCTGGGGGGCACCTGGGTGGCTCAGTCAGTTAAGCATCCAACTCTTGATACCGGCTCAGGTCATGACCGCAGGGTCATGAGATTGTGCCCCACATTGGGCTCCCTGCTAGGCCTGGAACCTGCTTAAGATTCCCTTTTCCCCCACCCTCTACCCCCCCCACCGACTCATTTTCACTCTCTCTAAAAAAATAAATAAAATCTTTCTGACACACCAAGGTATACATATCAATTACAAAAACTAACATAATTGATGCTTACAGCTCTTTATATACAAAGCAAAGCAGTGTGCTAGGCACAGCACATACCTTTTACCTTATCTAACCCTATGCCATCAGGATTCACATTTAACAGGCAAAAAAACTGAGGCTTAGAGATGTTCAATATTTGTCTCAGATGACAGTCTGTCTCACACCAAAGTACATGTTCTTAACTGATATATAGTCATACATTAAAAACAAAAAAACATTTAAGCAATTTTAAAATATTTTTCAATAGGTCTAAAAGCATCTGCTAAAAAAAAGTTACACTCAACATAACTGAAATTCAAATTAAATTTTGTATACACAAAATTGGAAGGTACTAACTAGTGAAACCTAAGACATCACCTCTCATATATGACATATTTAAATATACTAGTTTGAGGAAAATCCGTCAATTCAGCATAAACTAATACAAAACCTATAATCCATTATATCCTCTTTGAGTACAACTTCATCCCAGGGTATTTTGCTTGCCATTTCATAAAGAGAAATTTCTAAATCATTTATGATAACAGAAGTAAGAAATTATACTATTATAGAATACCAACCAAGGCACCAGCTGCATAAAGCATTGCTTGATCATTAAGAAAATCTTTCTTTGCAGTATGATAGCAACTATAAGCCAAATCATAATGCTGCACCAAAAAGCATAAGTCAGCCATTTTTCGGATCTGAAGCTCTGGTGCTTCTGGTGGATACCTGTAAATATAAAATAAGTTAAAAAACTAATTTATAATTTATGACCCCTAAACCATTAAATACTATAAAATGTCTAACAAGCTGTTAACTGTCTAAAACATTAGGACAACTAATCTGGTCTTACAAGAATTCTATCTCCAATGACAGACTGTCATTTCTCAGAGATATTTGGAAACAATTATATTTATATACTTTATAGCCCTATACCAAGAACTTCTCAACAGCAGGCAAGCATTTTCTCCATGGTCAATTATGAAGCAAATGGTTAATTCTAGGTTACTAACTTCATATATAACCACGAAAAACATAAAAACCCAAAATGAATTCTACTTTCTCTTAAAACAAAATTTCATATTAATGAAAACTGTCTAAATGTATGCCATGACTCCGAATCGCTAAACCACAATATTTTAATTTTGATGAGTTGTTAATGAATACTTAATCTAACTCCATCTTTTTACAAATAGGGAAAGAAACCCCAAGTAAGGGACTTTCCCAGATTTTTTATTTTTTTTTTAGATACCTAATTACCTAATGGTTTAAAAAAAATTTTAATTAACTTATAGTCACTGTTCTTATCTACCTAAGTTTTAATCAATATGAAATTAAAAAACTAAAAAGATAATCATTTTTTGCTAGACAGCACAGAGTCAAACACCAGTCAGAGTTCAACACAGGAAAAACAAAAACAGTAATATTTACTCACAGCAGTCCAGATGTATTTTTCAGCTCGTTAATGCTTTTTTCTGGAACTTTACTGCCACTAAACCATTTTTTAGTTGCAGAAAATAGAGATCGACTTAAACCTTTTCTTGATATTAGCTACCAAAAGAGATTGTTACAAATATGAGAATTTAATGTTTCACTTTTATATACAAAAGAATTCTAAATAACGAAGAATCTTTAAAAGTGAGCAAATATTCCTTTTAACAACACTGATTTAAAGAAAATTGTTCAATAGGCTAGCAAAATCCCTAGTGTAAATGAGTAAATATCTTCCAGGATTTAAAAGAATTTCATCACTAATAGGGACACTAATAAATCCTAATATTAGTCTATTTTTAAAAAAATTCAAATACTTTTAAATTACTTACACTACTATGTTCCCAAGTTTACTCTTCGCTGAAATTTTAAAAACACTAATCTGAATAATTAAAGCTTACCTGATCATTTAATTGCCGAATTGTTTTCTCTATATGTGGCAAAAGGCCCCGAAATGTGAACTCTTGTATGAACTGTCGAATTCTATCATGATCAGTAAGAGTTAAACATGCACCATGAATAATTCCAATATTTGCTTTCTTTGTTTCATGTAATGATGAAGCAGATTTTACATGATCTGGGCCATCAATGCTGTTAGAAGGGTCCCTGGATGAGTCCAACTGAAGTGGATGAGCTCTAAAGTTATTTGGTAAGCCATCTACTGAAAAACAGATCTTTCTTTTACTCTCAGAAGCAACAGACAATTGTGATATTACTACCATACTGCTAAAGAAAAAAAAGAACAATGTTGGAACTCTTTATCTTTCTGTATATAAGTCTAAGATAAAATAACATTAACATTTTCCTTCCTAAAATTACAGGACTTGGGTTAATACTTGTTGCACATAATAGAAATTTAAAGATTCATGTAAAGAAAAATAGTGTTAAAATAATATAGAGTCATTTTAAATAACACAGCTAATAAAAAAATTTTTAACAAAAGAAATTTTAGAGCTATCACTATCAAAACTATAATTTAAAATACAGAAATGAAGCTTTCAAGATCATGTCAACTTTGGGAATAAATAATGCTGTACATAGTATCTTCCCCCTTGCTTTCTACAAATTGTTTAAAAGAAATATATTACTCTTATAAATTTGTAAATGTCAAAAAAAGTCAAACTCAAATGATTCAAAAAATTCTTCAAAGCAAAAGCTAATCTGCCCATTTTTTTAATTATGAAAATTTCCCCCATCTTTTATCTCTAAGGATTAGCATGCTTTGAGAACAGTGCATATTTTCAATGAAAAGAGAAACTTAGAGAAAGTATAGCAAGACCTTTGACATCGTTATCTAATCCATCCAATGAAAGCAAGTTACTATCAGAATTCTTATTTGAAGTTATAGTACAAGGGCCATCTTCATATGATTCCTATCAAAATAAAATAAAAAAGCATTAGCAGTTATAGTTAATCATGTTTAAGATACCACCAAATCCATCAATAATTTCCGCTATCTGTAAGCTTCATTAGTTTTAGCAAAACACCTTGTTTCCAGTCCTCCAAATTCTTAACTTCTTCTATATTTGGATCTATCATTCCAATCCACACCTCCTATATTCCTAACTTCCCTTTCTCATTCAATCTACTACCCGAATTCTTCTGAATTCAAATGATCTCTCAATTTTCCTATTTATATATGGTAATTACATGCCCAAATGAATACCTGTAGAATTGTCTGAAGTAAGAAATAAATGCAAGGAGAGATGGATTACTAGTCAGGAAGGAGAACATAAGAGGGATGGTATGGAATCTCCTAGGTCATGGATACAGTGTTAATAGGCTGGAGTAAATTCTGAATACACCATGGTGTATTAGAAAAATATCCCATACGATGTTTATCTGTACAAAGGCGCTGGTTTCTCAGTCAACAAAAAAACTTAAAATAAAAATACCCAGATGACAAAAACAAAAAAACAAAACAAAACAAAACCCCAGACTACTCTTTGAGAGTAGTAAATCTGAGGTGTTATTCTGAGTATCTTGCTTTCAGGGAAATACATAAGCTGAAATTTAACAAGATAAAGGAGATTAGGACAAGAAATAGTCTGGGACGCCTGGGTGGCTCAGTGGGTTAAGTCTCTCCCTTCAGCTCAGGTCATGATCTCAGGGTCCTGGGATTGAGCCCCACATCAGGCTCTCTATTCAGCAGGGAGCCTGCTTCCCCCTCTCCCACTGCCTGCCTCTCTGCCTACTTGTGATCTCTTTTTCTCTCTCTCTCTTTCTCTCTTTCTCTCTCTCTCTCTGTCAAATAAATAAATAAAATCTTTAAAAAAAAAAAAAAAGGACAAGAAACAGTCTGAAACCACCATTCATGAAAGAGTTAAAAAAAAACAAAAACTAGGTATAGTTAGCCTGGAAAAAACATGAAAGGGAACATGAGAACTATCCTGTATTTTGAAAGTTGACTAAATGAAAAACTGGTCCCAAAGAATCAATGAGTACAAGCAAAGGGAGATGATTTGGTTGATCCTCTAGCTGGTCAGACATGGAACAGGTCACTTGAGAACAGAGTGAGTACTGGATGAGGTTGTTCATAGGTAAAGGAAATTAAAGTATTAGATTAGGGATTTAGATTTGATGAGCTTTAAAACTATCCTCCAACCCTGGGCTTCCAGCTACAGAATTTCTGATACCTCTGTCTTCTGTTAAAAGTTCTCAAACTGGACAATCTGACTTATGCTTCCCTTCCTTAGGATGACTGGACTCTCAATTCCTTTTTTCAATATTGTTCGTTCTGAGTGTGGCCCGGAAAGATCATATTTTAAAATAAAACTCCTTCATATTCAACTGGTGCTTTTTTTCCTCACTTTTCCCCAGCATTAACTTAAAAGAACATCAAAAATTCCATATGTAAGATAGAAAAATAAGGGAAATAAATAGATTAAACACTATTTATATTAGGACATCAAAAATTAAATAAACTATAATTGACTATAAACTATATTTTAAAAAATATCAAAGAGTACACATGTAGTTTAAATGTACAAAATACAAATCCATTTTCTATTTACTTATGAAATCCCCCTTCCACACAGAAAACAGTCAACTCTTGATTATCTGAACTAAGCATGGGAAATTGGCATCTGACTACTACCAGGTGACATACAATTCTATCTAAAAAGTTTGACAGACCATAAAACTTTATACCTACCCACTTCAACCATTAGACAACAATTAACATTAGTCTAGAATTCTAGATTAAGAAAGGAGCAAATTAGGAAGAAATAACACTTCCTGAAAATTCAGAAGGAAAGGAAATCAAAGGAAAGTTAGGGAAAAAAGCCCACCCACCTAAAAAGTATGAGCTCCAAAAGGTGGCCATAAGAACAGCATGTTGAAAATGAAGGAAGGCAACCCCAGAGCATGTGGATAATAAAGAATTGGCTGTAAGCATTCATAAGGAATTAAATGTGCAAGTAAAAAATTCTATTCTCTACATGTCTAGCCAATCTAATTCAATTCTTACGTAATTCACTTTTCACCTTTTAAGAAAAGATCAATTAACACTGATACTATATACCTGCAAGGAGTATGAATGAGGGCTTATGTGTTAGTTGAAACAGTGTTAAACCACTGAATTAAGAGCTCACATGCTGATGGATCACAACTAGCCAGATTCCACAAAACAGATATTAACAATTCTACTAGTTAAATGAAGACATAAAAAAATTCTACAGCGACATCATTATGCCATAAAACTGAAATATAGCTTTTGTGGTTTGCTTCATTGTTGTTTTTTACATATACCTGGTTTTGAATACTATTTTTCTGGAGATACTGACTCCAAGGATCTGGTATCTGTTCATCTGATGCTCGATTAGATGTTCGAGAATTAATTTTAAGTAAATAGCAACCCTGAGTTCCATATTTCTGTTTCATTTCTTCATAAATTGATTCAGCTCTAAAATAAAATATGGAAAAAAGGTTTGTAGTAAATGGAGAGCACACCTTAGGTAATAACAGATAGTAAAAAATAATGTAAAAACAATGCTCAAAAAAGGCAGAAAAGAAAATGAGATAAAATAAAAAACTATTAAAACAAAGATCATTATCCTAACAGAAATTTAGCTAGCGTGGATATCACCTTAAAACAGAGTTATCAAATTGTGCTACGTGGAATAAAATTTTGCAAGATACTCCTACATTATTCAAAGAGATGGTTCTGGTGGTCAAACTAGTTAGAGAACCACAGTAAACAAAGCCAGGAGACCACGCCCAAGTCTCCTATTTGCAAATAATATGCACTGTGGATTTCCAAAGAATGGCTTCAAACTTCTAGATCAGGAACTCTTTCAACTATGAGAACGAAGCTTTGGGAAGTAAATGTTAGGAAATTCCAAGTGCTAAAGAGAAAAGAATAGCACCCCAAACTTCGAAAACATCTTTCACTGCCACAGTTTACCCTTCCCTTACTTGTCTTCAAAGGGACACAGTTCAAAGGAATAAAGGAGAGAAAATTAAAGAGCAGCCGAGGTTTTATTCCATAAAATCCACCTTTTCTTGCAAAATTTTTAACAGCTGGATCCAGGAATTACATCTTAGATGCAACAAAAAGCATTTTTATTTCCATACTTTACCTAAACTACAAGAGTTGGTAGGTGAAAAGATAATTCAAGCGATAAGACAGCCTAAGAACCAAACAGCATATTCTAATGAAAAATGAAATTTTAGTACATACAGCTAACCTAATTCAAACGGTATCTTTTTAGTCAATTAGCCATCTAGTGCAAAAAAACCAACCAAACAAAACCCAGAAATCTTATATCATATTCAAATGTAAAACAGAGTATTATACAAACAGTAGGCCTGACAAACTATTAAATCATATTTATATACTACAAAAATTAAGACTGGATAAATAAGTTTAAGATTTGTACAAACAGATACAAGTATATGTGTATATATGTATATACACTTAAGTCCAATAAACTGCTCACTTAACCAATGATACTGCTGAACATACGAACGACTGATCTAATACATGAATTACTTAAATATCCTAGTTACAACTATTCAATATGAAAGATATATACCATATTCAACTGATAGGAACTAATTTTAATACCCAGCTCAAATTATTTCTATTTATACAGTATACTTTATCCACAGGCTACAGACTGTTTATGATTTGAAAAAAAGTCCTAAATAATAATTATTCCTCAGAAAAATGTTTTGGTTATAAAGGAAAATTTATGCGGTCCCTGGCTGGTTCAGTCAGTAGAGCATGCAACTTTTTTTAAAGATTTTATTTATTTATTTGAGAGAGACAGAGAGCACAAGCAGGGAGAGCAGCTGGCAGAGGGAGGAGGGAGAAGCAGGCTCCCCACTGAGCAAGGAGCCTGATGTGGGGCTCAATCCCATCATGACCCGAGTGTAAGGCAGATATTTAACTGACTGAGCCACCCAGGAGCCCCAGAGCATGGGACTCTTGATCTCGGGGTTGTAAATTCAAGCCCCACATTAGGTGTAGAGATTACTTAAAAATACTTTTTAAATGAATAAAAATTAAAAAATAAAAATAAAGTAATATTTATTTAAAAGATAATGGTATGTGCTCAGAACAAGGGCAAGAAATGACTATTTGACTGAATTTCCTAAATGGCATTGAGAAATCACAGTAACAGTTTGAAACAAAAGATTAACTTGATCCACATCTTGCAGCAAAAGTCAAAATAAATTCCAAAATAAAACTGCATCCTATGTTATCTTATTTTTCAAAACTTACTTTTAAAGGTAAGTTAATCATTTTTCCAAATATAAAAGGACTATGGCAACTCACTAATAATGATTATTAAAGGGCATGTAAGAAAGCAATGTCTGGATGTTTTTGAGACTGTGAAAATA
Source organism: Ailurus styani (assembly GCA_002007465.1). NCBI lineage: Eukaryota > Metazoa > Chordata > Mammalia > Carnivora > Ailuridae > Ailurus > Ailurus styani. The sequence goes on along the minus strand of LNAC01000166.1, from coordinate 1,713,399 downwards.
TCAAGGCTAAAAATATAAAGTGACAAGAGGGTGAAGAGTGAAAAAAGAAGTGCCTTTAAAAAAACAGGCAAGAAGTGAAAAGTAAGGAAAAAAGAAAAAAAAAGCAAATAATTTAAAGTAAAATAACAGCTAAGACCTATAGGTGTAAAATGGGAAGCACTTTTGTACAAAGATTTAGTGACAGACATATATATTGAAAGGGAAGTTTGGATATGCATATACAATCTAACAAAATGACTTAGTTGTTGAATATAACTCTGAAATAAAAGCTACAGTTAAATGTTTAATAAGCTTTTACTTTCTTAGATAAAAAATACATCTAAAATTTAAACAAGCCACGTCCAGACCAATGTTTAGTCACTTAACAGGGAAAATTTTAAATTAAAAAAATAAAGCTTACCTCTGTTCATCTCCTGCACTTACATCATGTAAAAGTACATAATATTTAAGTGTATTTGGTATAAACCACTTGGGGTAGGAATAGTCACTGTTGTGCTGAATCCGATGCTGTTCTTGTGATAACTTTGAAAACTGTTCCACAGGTTCAGCTTCACTAGATGATGCTACCAACATACCTTATAAACCATATTAAGGTAATTACCACTTATTACCACTTATTACTAAATGATAAATATTATTTTATTAAAATAAAACTTTAAAGAGACTTTCCAACCTAAAAAAATCTGATTTCCTAGATTTTTACTGCAAACACAAAATAATTCCTCCAACATTTCCAAATAATTCAAGGTTTTAAATCTTAGTTTTTGTTAACAGTTTTTAAGGTTTTTACATGTATATGGGAATCCATGAACAGAAAAATAAACAATATCAAAACTATACATTAACATCCTCAACAACTCTGCTGAATCCTGTTCCTCTCCAATCTATCTCACTGCAATTTCATACTCTATCCTATCTCTTAACTTCTCTCTGCAACTTCATTAAGAAAACTAAAAAGCCATAATGGTCAGAAGAGGTTAACAGCTGTAAAACAGGTTACTAGAAAAAATGGAAAACTATCTTGAAATATGAGCTTTTGCATAAACAATTGATTTTGAGGCAATCAGCAAAAACAGTTAACACTGACAGTTTACCTTTCCTCTTTTTAAAATGGCTTAGAAACTTATTAAATGTGGAAAATTTGAGCTGGAGAAAAAAGGAAAACAATAAGCAAGCTCTCAGTATTCTTACTTTGTACTAAAAATTTCACTTATTGCAACCAGTTTTGTATCTAGGATTGACAATAATAAAAACTTGAAGCATCATCAATAAAAAATAATTTCTCCATTCTCTATGTCCTCTCAACAATTTTGCCTTGATAGAACTAATTCTGAGATTGATAACTTCCAAAACATTTCATTTTAAGAAAACACAAAGGTCAAAGGATACATGCTAAATAGTGGTTCAGAAATTCATGATCTGATGCTGGCATCGACTGAAGAAAGGTCTCTCTATAAGACTCAAACCATGGAGTAGTAGCTAAAATAAATAATATTATATAAAATAGTTAAAATACCTCAGTAGAATCAATTTACAACAGACAGTATTTTAAGTCCATACCCCTAAAAGGTGTGAAAGATAACTCCCAGCAGTAAATAAGCACTTTTCACTTGTACTTAAAGATATAAAAACATTTTTCACCTCTTCTTTAAGATTTACATATATACGTATTTATAAAAATAAAACTGACTTATTCCTAAACCTATATAATGATCCCAGAACCTACTTACCTGTTAATCCTTTAAATATTAATTATATGAATAAAAAGATTCTGGAACTAAAGCTTTATGCTTCTGCCACTAGTCACGTCACAAGTGGCTCTTCTTCATAAATATCATTTTTAAATCATTAAAAAATTTTAATATGAATAATTAAGAAATACTACCTTCTCCTATCTCAACAACTCCCTTGAGAACTATTTTGAGGAGACTATTTCCATTCAAGTCTTTTCAGAAAAATCAAAGTATTCTAAAGAGGTGTTTATTTATGCCCAATTTTTAATTTTAAACTTCTCTGACACCAGAGTGGAAGTTTTTTTAAGTAAACTGTCCTCTTTTAAACTATGCTCATCTTAACCCTTAGTATATCAAGAAAAAATAGTCACTGTCATTTAAGAATGATGAATAAAGGCACAATAAAAAAACATTATTAGAAATTTTTTTTTTTTTAAAGATTTTATTTATTTATTTGACACAGAGAGATCAGATCACAAGTAGGCTGAGAGGCAGGCAGAGAGAGAGAGAGGAGGAAGCAGGCTCCCTGCTGAGCAGAGAGCCCGATGCGGGCCTCGATCCCAGGACCCTGAGATCATGACCTGAGCCGAAGGCAGGGGCTTTAACCCACTGAGCCACCCAGGCCCCCTATTAGAAATTTTAGTAAGAGTTTAAACATAGCAAACTCAAATTTGCATTCCCAGTTTCCTTGATTTAAAGACACACATGCCTCAATTACGCAATGTCCCTTGAATACAGCTAAGTGTTCAGCAGTCATTAACTTGGAACACGTCCATCATGTAAACACTGATTCCAGATTCAAATACGTCTCTAAGTTCTAGCTTATCATTACTTCTATTCCTTCTTACACTTGCATAGTCAAGGTGCAACATTCTTGAAAACTTTGATGCCTCATAATTTGCTAAAGAGAAAAATTTCCTTTTATTTGTTCCATCACTACAAAACATCTTTATTTTTAGACCTCTAAACAACAAACATAAGATCAATAAACCCAATGAATTTTTTATTTCTACGTCATCTAATCCCTTCCAATATCCCCTTCATTCACGCACCTATGCCTTCAGCATTTGTCCACATATGAACTGTATCAATTAATTTTGTTATACAAACATCATATAGGATGAAAGAATACTGTCACACGTCCTTTAACAAAAGAGAATGGTCTAAGTTCTTGTCTCAAAATACTGTGTGACATCCTTCTTGTTAAATTACTGACTAGCTAGATGAAAATACTATATTTCTTTTTTGTTCTTATATATTGCTCACTTATTCTTTAGCTTGAGAAAATCTGTATTGGATACTGTCATCTAAAGACTCACTGACTGGGATGTCTGTATATTTTCAAAATCCTGATCAATTCCATCATTTAACACTAGATTGTCCACTGAAGTCAGTAGCCATTAGTGACATAGGACACTTGAAATGTGGCTTTTCTGAACTGAGATGTGTTGCAGGTTTATATCCACACAATTTCAGATAGTATCAAAAGAAGAATTTTACATGGATTACATGTTGAAATAGTATTTTGTACATGCATGGATCAAATAAAATATATTAAAATTAATTTCACCTGTTTCTTTTTACATTTTTTGGGGGGGTTATTTAATTTTCTTAGTAATCTCTACACCCAACATGGAGCTTAAACCCACAACCCCAAGATCAAGAGTCCTATGCTCTTCCACTGAACCAGCCAGGTGTCCCTCTTTTTACATACTTTACTGTATTTACCAAACACTGAAAATGATGTAAGTGCCTCACATATTTCTACTGGGCAGCATTAGTCTAGAATACTACTGTTTTCACTGTATTCACCTTCTGATTTGTCTATAACTGAAAAAAACATGTTTTCCATAGTATATTTTATTTCTGTTGCCAATTTGGACTAAAAATTCTCAATTCTCAATTCTCAACTGTGCTCAGTGAAAGCAAAAAAAAATGAAGACAAAGACAGATTACAAAGATGGTGTGTTCCAGACTTCTTTTATACCATCTTAAAGGAAAATACAATATTTTGGGCAATGTGAAATTAAAAACTAAAGGATGATAAAATATCGGAGACTTATTTCACTACTGCAACATCCTTCTATACAATTTCATGATTCGTCCACTTTCTTGTAGCTTGGGGTAACTGATAAATAATTCCTAAGTTGATGACAAATAGCAAAAGAGTTCAAGATACTAGAAAAACTAGAACACTAAGTTCCTATCTTCTACCAGCCATTTTTAAAATAATTGCCACTATTTTAAAGTGCTCTTTATGCTTTTTGCTCTTAAGTAAAAACTTAGGAGAAAATATTAAAGAATAAACAGGGGTACCTGGATGGCTCAGTCAGTTAAGAGGCTGCCTTCGGCTCAGGTCATGATCCCAAGATACTGGGATTGAGCCCCGCTATCAGACTCCCTGCTCAGTGGGAACGCTGTTTCTCCCTCTCCCTCTTCCTACCACTCCCCATACTTATGCTCCACCTCTCTCTCTCTCTCTCTCTCTCTCTAATAAATAATAATTACAGGTACCTGGTTGGCTCAGTCTGTAGAGCATGTGACTCTTGATCTCAGGGTCTAAGTTCAAGCCCCACACTGGGCCAAGAGCTTACTTAAAAAAAAAAAAAAGAAAGGCAATTACTAAGTCCTAAAAAAATAAAATGGTAAGAACAAACTGAGCCAAATATTTGGCTCTGAAACAAAGAAGTGAATAATAGTTAATCTTAATACTGTAAACATGAATATTAACCAAAAATTTTGAAAACTACATTAGGAAGATGGGGAAAGGAGAAGAGGGAATAATTAAGATAAACCTTCATCATTATAGGGTGCCTCAGTGGCTCAGACGGTTAAGTATCTGCCTTTCGCTCCTGGGATCAAGTCCTGCATCAGGCTCCCTGATCAGCGGGGAGTCTGCTTCTCCCTCTATCCCTCCCTGCACTGGTGCTCTCCCTCTCTCCTCTCTCTCTCTTGATCTCTCTCACAAAAATAAATAAATAACATCTTAAAACTTTAAAAAAAAATCTTCATCAATTATAATGAGAAATCAATAAATAAAATTTAAAATTGATTAAGCCATAGCAACATAGAGATATTGCCTAAAAACACTAAACCAAGGGACACTTGGGTGGCTCAGTCAGTTAAACATGCAACTCTTGATTTCAGCTCAGGTCATGCTCTCAGGGTTGTGAGATCAAGCCCTGCAGGGAGCACCACGTCACGCTCCGCAATGGGTGTGGAACCTGCTTAAGATTCTCTCTCTCCCTCCCCGTCTCTCCCTTCCTCTACTGTCTCTCCCTTCCTCTGCTCGCACTCTCTGCTCTCATACTCTAAAATAAATAAGTCTTAAAAACAAAACAAAACAAAAAATACTTAACTAAATACCAGAGGAAACCACTAAAAGAATTGGTGGGGCAGGGGTGCCTGGGTGGCTCAATCGGTTAAGCGTCTGCCTTCGACTCAGGTCATGATCCCAGGGTCCTGAAATGGAGCCCCAGTCTGGCTCTTTCTCAGTGGGGAACCTGCTCCTCCCTCTCCCTCTGCCTGAAGCTCCCTCTGCTTGTGCTCTAACAAATAAATAAAATCTTAAAAAAAAAAAATTGGTTGGGCAGAGACTCAGGGAGCTTATCACAGTTATTTTTCCCTTATAAGTCTTTTCAGCATATTATCTATGTGCACACATATCATTTTGATAAATTTTTTAAAAGTAAAAGGTACTATGGGTTTTGGAGGTTAGGAAGATATTTGCAGTATAAAAAAAGATACTTTCATTTTTTAAATATGATCGTTAATCCCGCTCTGTACCCCTTAGCATTCTGGCATATCAGATATACCACATCCCTGTCATAATGTATTATGATTATAAGGTATTGTAAATTAGAATGTATTATGATTACTGATTTAGATGTTTATCTCCCCACAAGATTATGAACTCATATAACATCTTATTCATCTCTATTACTGTGATGCAAGGCATATAGAAGGATATCAATAAATATTTGTTGTATGAATCACAAAAGTGTTAAAGACCCTATGCAACAGAATCACAGGACTAAAGTTCTAGGAAAGGCCTTAAGAAAAAAATCTAAACAAATTCTCTTGTTATCAAAAAATGAAACCAAGTCTGAATAAGAGACTTATTCAAATTATCCAATTAACTAATGACTACAATAGTATAGAAACTTGGACACTCTGGCATTTATTGTCCTTCACATTTCAATATCAATTTCGCGTGGTGACAGGGAAACAATAGTTCAAGTTCCAACACTCACTCTCAGAAACATCCAAAAATTCTGTCTTGTGTTAAAACATGTTATGCCACGAACTGCTCAAAATACGTAACCTGAAATTCAGATTCTTTTAATGTGTAAAAGATAACCATAATATTCTGAACTTAAACAAATTAACTTTTGCTGGAATTAAAGCTAATAACATAGACATCTAAACAAAATAATTCTACAAACATTTCTAACTATACAAGTGAGACCAACTAACTCTGTGATTTAAAAAATACCACTTAAATTCGCTTTGAATGTTTAAGGAAATCTTTAAATATGTACTTAGGTGTTAAAATACTAGATTATAAATTATACCAACCTAAAGAGATTATTTTATTAGGTTGCTGAAATATCCTGGTTAGATGATGTACTTTTAATCTTTTTCCTCTAAAACTCTATTCCATGTCTCTCGTCTTTTTCATACTAGAAGAATCACACCAAACACTGCCAACTCATTTTACGTATTAATATATTTCACCTACGAATCTTATTAAGAAAACATTTACCATTTAAATCAGATTAATAGACACTTAAAAAAGATTAAATATTTACTCGTATATTATAAAAATTTCAACTTAACACTAAGATGGATAAAAAGTAAAATAAACTTAATGCTCTTTATTTTAGTATTACTTATGTCACCAAAAAAACCACATTTTTGTCTACTGCTAATTCTTTCATTCAAGAAATATTTATTATGCCTGTGTTTTAGACATTACTTTAAGCCCTGGAAAGGAAATAAAGAGCCAAAGTTCCTGCCCTCATGGAGCCGTCTATTAACTTTACAAGAACTATAAAAACATTCTCATTATTAAAAAATAAAATGAAATCATGTAATTCATAGTTGGCTGCCTACTTGACTGTAACCTCCGTAAACTGTTTTTTCCACAACTGCATTCCCAGCCTCTAGCACCCACTGGCATTTAAGTGTTGAATGATTTCCAAGATACAGAACAGCTTTTTCTACCAAAAGAAAACTTCACTTAAATAATAATAAAACTTATTACATACCACTGATGTTGAGGTCATAATCTCCTGCTGTAATCACATTAGCTACTAATCCTTCCGCAGGCTGACTGCCAGAAACAACATCATTCAAAAGCTTCCGAATGGCTCCAGGCTGAGGTGGTTGGGTGATAATGTTGCTTACTGCTATCTTCAAATTTTTGATTACATGAAGCTGATTATTAGGATCTCTCATATGAACTTGAAAAAAACAAAGGAAAAAAACTTGAAATTAATTCTCCACAATGGATAACAAACCAACTCTAACAACAAAATAAACTGAGTTAATACTTCACAAAAAGAATGCTCAAATCAGAAACCAGAGGGGGCGCCTGAGTGGTTCTGTTGTTAAGCGTCTGCCTTTGGCTCAGGTCATGATCCCAGGGTCCTGGGATCCAGCCCCATGTCAGGCTCTCTGCTGGGCGGGGAGCCTGCTCCTCCCTCTCCCTCTGCCTGCTGCTCCCCTTGCTTGTGCTCTCTCTCTCTGTCAAATAAATAAAACCTTAAAAAAAAGAAAGAAAGAAAGAAAAAGAAACAAGAAATTCTAAATGGAACAGTGGAACAGTCTTCCAGAAATACAACTGACTTAGAACACTTCCTTATATATCAAAAGGGCTAGCTAGACAGTACAACCTCCCACAATGCTACTGCTCACAACTTCGGATTTGTAGGTCCTTCCCTTCCCCCTGTGTTTGGACTTGCCAGGGACCAATCCCCATCAATACCAAACCCCTAATTCTCACCTCACCCTCAGGCCAGTGCAGGGCAGTGTGACCGTGAGATCTGTGGAATCAATGCTTAAAACAGTAAAGGGGAAGAAAGGGAAATTAAGTGCTGCATGTGGGCTTCCTCTGCTTCTCCTAGTGTGCTGCCTGCATTCTCAGCCCTATTCCACCATTAAAAAAAGTCAGCGGCCACCCTGGTGCAGGATGTTGATAGTGGGGAGGCTGTGCATGTGCGAAAACATGAGGTACATGGAAACTCTGTATTCTCTGCTCAATTTCACTATGCACCTAAAACTGCTCTTGGGACGCCTGGGTGGCTCAGTCGGTTAAGCAGCTGTCTTCGACTCAGGTCATGATCCCGGCGTCCTGGGATCTAGTCCCAAATCGGGCTCTTTGCTCAGCGGGGAGCCTGCTTCTCTCTCTGCCTCTGCCTGCCACTCTGCCAGCTTGTGCTCTCTCCCTCTCTCTCAGACAAATAAATAAATAAAATATTTAAAACTGCTCTAAAAAATAAAGTCTACTAGAAAGAACAAAACAAAAAAAAACACAACACACGCAGATACCTTCTCCCACCCAATACTTCCTGACCCCTCCAACCACTACAGGCCTTGCCTCAGCCTATAAGATTTATAACCAGTGGTTCAAAACTTTAGGAGAGAATAGATTTCCAGGAGACTGTAGCAAGAAGACAGTGTCCACAGTGCACAATAGGAAATGTCAGCATATTTTTTCACATAAATATAATAGGACAAGATGATTAGTTTCCACAACAATATTAAAACCAGTCCATCATATTAATTAAGGACTCAACTTTCAGAGTAAGACTTTCTTTAAATCCTAACCCAAGACATGTTAACTGGCTTATCCTAAACAACTTTTTTAATACTTGTCTATGCTTTAATTTCCTCATCTCTAACATGTAAATGCATGCCTCCTTCACAGGGTTATTTCTTAAGAATTTAGATGAGCTACTGTTAGATGAGACAGTAGGTGTAAAGCACTGAGTACCACACCTGCCACGTACATAACTATACAGATAAGCACTCAAGGACGGATGACAGCGGCAGGCATCACATATACTTTTTCAAGTACGGTATGGATCAGTATATACAAATAAAAGGCGACTTGGAAAACTGGTTCTGGGTTACCTACCCATAAAAAACTGACACTTTTTTCTCAGGGGAGAATCTTTATATCAAGCTTTTAAGTTCAGGCCTGCCTATATTTTAAATAAAGTTACATCAAATCTCTTCCTAAGTTTCCTAGATGTCTTCTCCGTTGACGTATAAATTTTTAATTAACAAACATAATAATCTTTTAAAAATAGTATATATGGGGGCCACCTGAGTGGCTCAGTCGTTAAGCATCTGCGTTCAGCTGAGGTCATGATCCCAGGGTCCTCGGATAGAGCCCCGCATTGGGCTCTCTGCTCAGCAGGGAGCCTGCGTCTCCCTCTCCCACTCCCCCTGCTTGTGTTCCCTCTCTCGCTGTGTCTCCCTCTGTCAAATGAATAAATAAAATCCTTTAAAAAAATGAAAATAGTATATATGGTATAAATATGTGCACTTGTAAGAATACGTATAAAGTATACATGCAAATTCCACTATAATGATTGCCCACGATGAAAGAAACTTCAATTGTATGTTTGATTTCTTGTTAAAGGAAAGGAAAAAATACAATTTAAATATGACACGAAGATTAATATTAGTTGGTTCTGCATAGTGGGGAGCTGGGTAGTAGGAAATTCGCTTCTCTGAATTCTTCATTGTTTTCTAATTTAAATAAACACACACAAGCCTCTCTCCCTAATTAAACTTCAAAGATAGCCTATGAAAAAGAAAAAATGAAAAATATGAAAATATCATGTTATATTTGATATTTTAACAAGATATTGTGTAAGTATTCTCCCTAAAGTCAGCCTATAATTGTCAAATAATATAAGTACCCATGTCTGTACTGAACATCTCTCAAAATTTTTAAATTAGCTAATTATCTTTTAGTATTCCTGTTAACGCAAAAAAAGACATTCTAGTGGGGCCTGCCTGGCTCAATCCACAGAGCACCTGACTTCTGATTGGGGGGGGCGGTGTGAGTTAGAGCCACACATTGAAGGTAAAGGTTACCTTAAAAAAAAAATTCTAGTTTTGCCCTTTGTTCAGAGATAATTTGTTAGGTAATTCTACTAATAAATCCAGAAATGAGTTAACAGATGTGGCAGCCTGCTTCTGAAATTGTCCCCAGTGAATCCATACTTTGAGTTACACATACTCTTGTATAGTCCCTTCCCACATCCCAGGGTTGGCATATGTGACCAACAGAACACAGCAAAAGCAAGGGCATATTACTTCTGAAATAAGGTTACAAGAGTACACTCCTACCTGGGGTTCTGTCATCACTCCGTTTAAGAGAATCTAACTGCCTCACCATGGGGACACTCAGGAGCCTGTGGAGAGGCCTACAGGGCACAGAACAGAGGTTTCGGGACAACACCTAGTGAGGAAATGAGACTTGCCAACAATCATGAGTGAGCTTAGAAGCAGATCCTCCAGCCCCTGATGACTATAGTCTCTGCCGACAGTTCCACTGCAACCTCAAGAGAGACCCTGAGCCAGAACCACCCAGCTAAGCCACTCCCAGATTCCTGAGAAACTGGGAGATAATAAATGCTTTTTTTTTCTCCCCAAGGTGCTAAATTTTGGAGTAATTTGTTATACAGCAATAGATAAGTAAAACATGGGAGTATCACAAAACTAACCTAATAAAAAGGAAGAGCTAAGAATGATTAAGAGAAATGCTCTTAAAAAATCACACACAAGGGCGCCTGGGTGGCTCAGTGGGTTAAAGCCTCTGCCTTCAGCTCAGGTCATGATCTCAGAGTCCTGGGATCAAGGCCCGCAACGGGCTATCTGCTCTGCAGGGAGCCTGCTTCCTCCTCTCTCTCTGCCTGCCTCTCTGCCTACTTGTGATCTCTCTCTCTCTCTGTCAAATAAATAAATAAAATCTTAAAAAAAAAAAAATCACAAAAAATTCAAAAACTTGGCTTAAGAGTACAACATCACAAAAGCTGACTTTATGTATCACATAACTCAATTTCAAAATAAAATTAAGCTCTATCACTGTACTACTTTTGTAAATTACCATATAAATATTATCTCTTGAATACTGTTATTATGAAGTAACATTTTCCAGTATATGCAGTTCCATGGAATACTCTTTCCTCAAACTAGTTAAGAGCTGTTTTAGAAAAATCAATTCCAGGTTCAAATAAATTTGAGAAATACAGGATTAAGTTTTTAAAATGTCTCTTTATATCAGGTCTCCCCAGAGCCTTTAATATGCTAAATGACACTATAATTCTCCCAAACACATCTATTTGAAGGAATTTATTTGATCACAAAATTCATTTCCAGAGAATGTATAACACATTGGGTGTTCTATGGAATATATTTTGAAAAATGAAATGATGATATCTTTTATGTTTTTACCTAGTGCAAGGAACTTTACCTGTTTTATCTCAATTGCTGGAAAAAATTCATAACTTGTACAAAAAATGACAAACTATATATATATATATATATATATATATATATAAATTTTGAAAACTTGGCTTGAATTTATCCAGTTTGGTACTTGAAGTAGTTAAGACTGATGAAATATTTTTTTGATGAATTACAAACTTTTTAAAAGAAACTTAAGAAAACTAGAGGCAGTCAGTATCTTTCAAAGGTCCTTCAGAAAATAGTCAAGATTGACATAAAAACTACACTCTATTCTTTTTAAATCCTTAAATAAATTTAGTCCATTTAAAATAATAATACATATCTTTTGAAATCAAAAGCCAAATACTTTCAAANTGAAATATTTTTTTGATGAATTACAAACTTTTTAAAAGAAACTTAAGAAAACTAGAGGCAGTCAGTATCTTTCAAAGGTCCTTCAGAAAATAGTCAAGATTGACATAAAAACTACACTCTATTCTTTTTAAATCCTTAAATAAATTTAGTCCATTTAAAATAATAATACATATCTTTTGAAAGCAAAAACCAAATACTTTCAAAAGTTGGTGTTTAAGTGAAGTTTTCTTATAAATGTCTGAATGATGGTTGAAAACTGCTTAGAATTACTGAAGAACTATCACAATGACAGCAAAAACAGTGATGTTTGGTCAAGTAATATTACCACTACTATTCTTTGAAATGGACAGCCAGTGGAAATTTCTCAAACAGCATTAAGATGACAAACTTTGTGCTGAAATGACGAATATATATTCTTTAAGTCTCAAACATATACCTAGCATAATGATCATAAAAATATATTTAATAACTATTATTTAATATAAAGAAATACTTGTTGGGTTTAAAAAGACGTATCCAAGGAATCTAGAATACTTCTCCACTGCCTAATACATCAAGTCTAAACTCTATTTTTAAGGTTCTACACATGCATGGCATTCAAATTTGTTTTCTCAACCCTCCCCTTACAGCTTTACACCATGTTTTTCTACTGACATCTTAAAAAATAAAGTCTCCTGGAAATACTCAACAGTGTACATTGATACCTCAGTAGTCAAAGCAAGTTTTGACCTCAAATACCCACAGGCCAGAAATGGACTCCAATCATTTTTTTTTAACATTCCTTTCTCCTTCTAAGGAAATTTTAGCTCTTTTGGTTAGTTGTATTCTTAAATTATGTGCCTGAAGTTATATTCTCATGCCTCATTGCCTAAAGATAAGCTACCTTCGAGGAGGAACTCCCACACTTGAGACCCAAAAAAAAGGTAGCCTTTCTGGATGGCAAAGAACCCCAAAATTTATTCACCAGCAAAGAAATTAAACCACAGAAAAATTAAGTCCTTTTCACTGAATTTCTAATGCCACCACCAAAGTCTATGCTCTAATCATCTTAAACTTTGAAATGGTTATCAACTCCTATTTACCCTTATAAACCAAACAATTCTAATCTCCCCAATTTGATACCCTTGCTCAAGAATCTATGACTGCCACACACTTAACCACTAGATATGAAATCCAAAATTCCTTTCCTAGAATTCAAGACCCTCCCTTATTATCTAAGCATCTTCCCTCACTATCTTATACTCTGATAGGGACAGTTTCCTCACTGTTCCCCAACCATAATTTGTTCCCCAATCATAATTTATTTATTTTGCCCATCCCATTCTAACCTCATCCCCCTCCTCAACAAGGAATGCTGGTACTTTTCCTTTTCACCAACTCTCTACTTAACCATGAAAGTCCAATTCATTGTATTTCTTCCCTAAATCTTTTTCAGTTTACAGAAGGAAATCAGAATAGTGAAGTGAGCCCCTACTCACTGCACTAATCAATGCAGAAGGCAGAAACCAGATGTGGGCATTGGGCAATTGAAATGTCTAGCCCAAACTAAAATTTTACATCATATAAATGTCTAAATGCACACCAAAGTTCAAAGACTTGGCAACAGAAAAAGAATGTAAAATACAAAGATGTTTTATACTGATTACATGTTGAAATGCTAGAATTTTGGAAGTATTAAAACTAATTTCACCTGTTTTTTACTTTTTTTATAATGTGACTACTAAGTAACTTAAAATTGTGTATGCGAATACCATTATATTTCTACTGGATAGCACTGTTTTCTAGTGTGAATAAACAATCTTATTGCCAGGAGATAAGATGACTTTAAGAACACCTTGAGGGCGCCTGGGTGGCTCAGTGGGTTAAAGCCGCTGCCTTCTGCTCAGGTCATGATCCCAGGGTCCTGGGATCGAGGCCCACATCGGGCTCTCTGCTTGGCGGGGAGCCTGCTTCCTCCTCTCTCTCTGCCTGCCTCTCTACCTACTTGTAATCTCTCTCTCTGTGTCAAATGAATAAAAAAAAAAA